>JARHVA010003367.1:1550000-1570000 GCA_037957365.1 Torreya grandis
TGTGACTTAGGTATTAGAAAATTTTGTGAGGAATGTCATGTCCTATCTGTGGTCTTACATTGAAAATCACAAAGAGAATACCATTGGGATGGAATAAATAATAAAAATTAGGTAATCAAATATGTGGGTATTAAGAAGGAAAAGATGGTAATTTGTGAGGATGGTTGAGTCCTATCCAAGGTCTTACAAAACAACTCACAAATGAAATCCTAAGGGGAGTGATTAGTAGACAAAACAATATTTCTTAAGAGAAAGGGATATAAGGAGGGATATATCCATTATAAGGAGGGATATAAGGATATAAGGGAGGAAATAAAGGGAATGCAAAAATCAATACTTAGGTGTCTTATGAGAATACCTTAGGAGAGAGGAGGAATACTAAGGACATGAGAAGACATAAGGGACTAGTGGTCATCTATGTACAAAGGAAAACTATTCTCTATAGACACAAATATTTTTAGGCAAATAGGCATGCTACTAAGATCAAACTATGAAGGTAGATTGGTACAAGAAAAATTAAAATGGACATATCTTCCCACAATGTGTTCCCCATTCTTTAGGACCCCATATAGAGTTGTCAGTCTACTATGAATATTAGGTACTTGAATGAGAAAGTAGGTAGCACTAAAAGATTTTATTATTCTCCTCTTCTAATCTACTATCCTACTGCACCCCATAGAACCTCAACTCTATTGTGAGGCCAACTATGGAGTTTGAGCTTTAAATATAAGAAGGAAATGTGCTTTGAATCATGTCATTTAATGTGATTTGAATTTTAAGAATATTTTTGCCTTTTGATATCATTGTCTTTTGTTTAAATGATTTGGATTTTAAATTTTTATGGATTTTTAAGATTCCTCTTCCATATAGACTTGGAATGACCAATCATGAGAGATATAGTGATACACATGAATGTGTTGTAGGCTTGGGCTAAAGGAATCTAAGTAATCAAAGACAAAGATTGACTAGGACACTTAGGATTGATAATGAATTAGCATGTGATCTCAATTCTCAATCACATATATGCTTAATTTACAAAAAAGGAAGAAGGTAAAAAGGATATCCAAATTAGAGGATCGGTGTAAGGAGATAGTAATGCATAGGATTATTTACTAGTTAATCACATGGTAAAAGGGAGATAATGACCAGAGGGAATAGGGTTTGTATAACCAAGTCATAATGATAATTAACTATGAAAATTGGAGATAAGAAAGCAAACAATCATGAAGAGGAAAGAAAAGATTTTTAAGAAAAAATCAAGAAAGAGAGAGAAATCAATGATAAAGAAAGATAATCATATGTGAAATATAAATGATAAGATAAGCAAGATATAGTACAATAAGTAAGATCACCATAAATGATAAGCAAAAATTTGACACAGTGTCAAATGATACAATAGATAAATAAAGATGAAATTGGAGCACACATCTAATACAAATTAAAATGTGAAAGAACCATACATGTGCTCATAAATAAAAATAAATCTATCCACTTTAATTATCCAATACATTAGATAAATCTTTATGAAGTTGGAGATGAAATGTTGCTAATGTTTTATCAATATTCAATAAATACTAAGCAAAGAATTATTTTCTAATCTCCTCCATAGAAAAAGTAGGAATGCTCAAAGGATCCTGCTGAGGAGGGAAATTAGGCAAGGGATGGTCAAGAAAATGTGTGGGAGTAGGCTCTATAAGAGATGTAGGAATCACTAGTGGATAAGGATCCATAGGTGAGGGAAGGTCCATGGGTGAAGGAATCACAAGTGGAGGTATAAAAGGTAGTGAAAGGACCATAGGAGGTGATGGAACCATAGGACATGGAGCCATAGGAGAATAAGGAGGACCCTTATTACAAGAATGACCTATGGGAGGAGTTATATAAGGTACAAGAATAAATACAAGGTGATCTTTATGATGTTGCTGAATGAATTATCAATGTTTAGTATGATGGATGCCACATAAATGAAATATACAATATACCTCACCATAACTTGATAGATATTTATGAAGTACCTTCAAGGGAGGTATGGATTTGTCTGATGATGGGGAAGAAGGATGTAAGGTATCAATATATTTTTTCAACTTGTAATAATGGGTGGAAGAATGATTTTTTATTCCATAAAAGCAATAGATATGCTTATTAGTGGTTTTAGTAGAAGAATTTATAGAATGAGGTAAAATAGGCATGGAATAAGCCATAAAACACTCATTATCCCATTTGGTAGGTAGAGGAATCATCTTAGGCAAACAAAGCAAACCATCACCAAGGAAGGGTGATGATGAGGAAGGAATAGAATTAGGTTCAATAAGAGGAATAATAGAATTAAGAACAAGGATAGGATTAGAAATAGTAGGAGTGGAAACATGATCAACTATAGTAGGAGTGGGAAAAGGCTCAACTATAGTGGGCTCTATTGAGGAAGGATTGGGATATGTGAAAGGTATAAGGAGATTTATACTAACCTCAAGGGTAAACCAGCTATGAGGGTCAAGGTACCTAGTATAATAATAAGGCCTAGTCATAAAATGATCCATGAGCATAGTCCTATGTGGCTCCTTAGAAAATGAAGGTGTCAACACCATCTCTACACTATGATAAAGGGTAAAAATACAAAAATCAAGAACTATAAGTGAAGGAAACTGATGAGATGCATGAAGAGACTCAAGCAAAGAAGAATGATGATGAATAATATCAGCATCATGGGCATGTATAAGACCACCTAAAAATAGATCATCTAAAGAATATCCATCATCATAATACAAGGTGTGAAGATTAATGACACAAGTAGGGATGACCGTATTTGATGAATTATGGTGAATATAATGCCTAGTCTTGGTTAAGACTATGGGAATATCATCACAAGGAGGCTTGCGAGAATCAAGTTGTAAACAAGCAAGAAGTTGTGGGATGAGATGAGGTGAGAGATCTAAATTTTTGATATTTAAGTTAATCTCATTAGGCTCATCATCATCATAACCTAAGAGGTTAAGATTAATGTTTTAGATTAGAGGTAAAAGCAAGTTTTGAAGGGGCCCCGAAACCCTATTACAAAGAGCAAAAAAACATAAAACAACAACGCCCACAGGCAACGCCTAAAAAACACTACAGAGAAGTAGCAAAATCAGGTTTTGAATGGTCCTAAAACCATCAGAGATACATCCGATCAAAACCCAGAAACAGAAGTCTGGAGAAACAACAAACAAAAACTAACAAGCAAAAAACAAAGTACTGTTCTAGTTTCTTTACCACTAAGAAGGACCAGATTATTCATCCAGTTCCAGAATCAAGTTCATGGCTTCCTTTTCTTTCAAAGTAGTTTCCTGTGTGGTAACCTCCAGCAAAGCTCCTTTTTGTGTATCTTTCTTTCTGGAACTTTGCCTTGTCCTTTTGCTGGGACCCTCCAGTGCTTTGGTCTCCTCATTGGCTCGTTTACCTATATTGATAGCTGCTGCACAAATGTTAGACGTTACTTCATTCATTTTCTTTCTGTTATCCTTTATTAACTCCCAGAGATTGATTTCATAAGCTTTGAGCTTCACAGGGATCTCGCTTAGCTGGATTTCCATGCTGTTTACTTTGTTCCAAGCAGCTTTCAGAGACTCTTCCAACGTTTTCGCTTTTTTCTTGAGTTCAATAATCTCCCTACATAGCCAAAAATCTAATTGGGAGGAAGACTCAGCTTTACTGTTAACCCAAGTCGTAGGAGTGTAAATTTATTCATTTTGATTCTTTCCTCTCCAATCCTCAGATTTTTTATTCGGGCTATTCCTATCTTCTTCAAAGAGGTCATCTTTGCTCTTTTGTTCCCGCTCATTGATTCCTTCTTCAATTTCCATCTCCATATTTTGAATATCTTCTTGGACAGATATTTCCTTTTCTTTCTTAGAAGTTGGGTCCTCACCAAGATCTTCCTGGACAGTGTCTTCCTCCGCCACTTTCTGGTTTTCCTCCAACTCCTCTGTTCTGGTAACAGATTCCTCCTCAGTATTGACTTTATCCTTTTCAATTTCCTCCGATCCTTCTTCATCATTACTAGAGTTGGTTTTCCCAACTCTCTGTTCCATCTTCATCCTCCGATTTTTCCTCCTCGAGTTCTTCAAGTCTCTCCTGACCCCTTTCTTCTTCTGCATTCTATTTTTTAGGACTTGGGGTCTTAATTTTTCCTCTTCTACTAACACTTTCTTTCTTTTTATTCCCTGGAAACTTATTTTTCCCCTATTTGGGGTACTTAACCAGAGCCCTATTCTTACAATAGCCTTTGATAAGTAGGATTAGGCCTTCGTGAAGAATAGGGTGCAAATCCTTTTTTCTATGAGCATAAAGACTTTGAATCAGGGAGTAGCGAAGATAGAAAGGAAAAGACAAGCTGACCTTATGCCTGAAGTGGTTGAGGAAGACAAAATGGAACTTATGCACTTGTTTGCTCCTACCATCCAGGATAAAGTACTCCCTTATACAGCTTAGGACGTCCCTCCATATCCCTTTAATCTGATCCAGCTCATAAAAGTCCCCATTTTTGACCAACTTCTGCTCCTCCTCATTCATTTTGGGGAACTTGCAAAATGCTTCGTTCGAGATGCTGGTCTGCTTTGAAAATTTGATTCCTTCCATTGACAACCCTGTAACCTCAGCAAGAAAATCCTCAGTTAAATTTATGGTTATACCATGCAGAGTGACCCTGTCGTCAGACCAATTTTTGAAGAAGGCCGTCGTGATATGCGGCTTAGAGCCATGGAGTCTTTCCATGTAGCTAGTAACATTTCCTTTCTACATGATTTTCCAAACTTGGGGTTTATCTCTCCATTCTGCACAACTCTTGGGCTCCTGCTTACGGGGTTCTCCTTTTCTTTCTCGCGCCATACTCATTTTCTTTGAAACCCGATTACTGTGGATGTTACCCTGGATCCTCCTGCTGTCAAGTTGATTAGGACGTCAAATTTGTTTCTGGCTTTTCAGGATCCGCTTCTCCCTATAGAGGGCCTTGCTTTTTAATAATTGGGTTCCTTTCCCCATGTTACCACTCCTCCTACTCATTAGGATTTTATTACACTCCAATCCTCCCTTCTTTCGCATGTTTGGCATCGAGACAAATGATAGCCCTTAAATCCACGTTCCTAACTAAGGTTTCGTCCCACCTCACTTTTTTCCCTTCCCAAACAGCACAATTGGCAAGCCAATCTACAACTCCATTGGCTTCGCGATAGGTATGGGTAATTCTAATTTCTTCAAATTTGTTCAATAATGTTTTCATCTCCTTTACCTTATCCTCTATGGTCCAAGACACAATATTCTTATTATTAAGGATATTTATAACATTCAATGAGTCCCCTTCAAGCCACAGTTTGGAATATCCAGAGTCCACAGCTAATTTAAGGGTCTGGAGGGCAGCTGTAGCTTCGGCAATGTGGCAATTAGATATGCCAATGGGAATTGCTATAGCATCAATAACCCTTCCCACATGGTTTCTCAGAACACCACCACAACCAGCCTTTCCCGGGTTCCCTTTTGTTGCACCGTCAAAGTTACCTTTAATCCAATCTTGAGGTGGACTAATCCAAGTCACACCTGATCTGGGGTTTTCAGGTTCACTGAGAATAATATCCTTCCTCAGAGGATTATCCACATTGAGATTGGATCTTGGATTTTTTTGAGAAGAAAAATTTTCCTTTAGAGCTCTAATGATATTCTGGCCAACCACCCATCTAGGGAGCTCTTTGTTTCTGAATATTCAGTTATTTCTTTCCTTCCAAATTCCCCACCAGACATGGGGAAGAGTAATTTTCCATAAGAATAGAACTTCAGGGTTCTTTGAAGGGCAATACCAGCTTTTGAGAGAAAGTTCAACATTCTTTTGATGATACCAATGAGCTCAATATGTCCATTATAACTTTAGGTTGAATTAATGGAAAGGTTGAGATGCTGTGACTCACAAAATGGAATAATTAGTAAATTCTCAATAGTAGTAATCTTGAAGGCACCACTATCTTGGAATTGTTCAAAATTTGAAGGGTTAGTGTCACCTTGAATCTTATAAATGGCTCCATTGTGAGGGAATTTAATGCATTGGTAGGTAGAAGAATCAATAGCTCTCATCTGGTGAGTCCACAACTTACCAAACAAGATGTTATAAGAAAAGGGGAAGTTAAAGATCATTACCTTCACATAGATGGTGATAGGTGGGATGGTAATGGGAAGTCACATGCAACCTAGAGGAGGTATTTGCCTTCTATCATATCCTTGTCATGTTCTACATGTAGATTTGAGATTTCATTTAAAATATCCAAGAGTATTAATGAAATAGAGAGAAATAACATGAGTGTCATAACCCTCATCAATCAATACACATTTGACTTGGATATTGCCTATTTGGATGCTAATGAATAAGGGATTATCATCTGCATGAATTAGAATCTTTTTGGGAATCATAGAATCTATGGTAAATTTAAATGAAAGAGAAGTGTCTATAGTTTCATCAACACTGATAGACATCTCTTCACATTATTGTAAAATAATATATTTGGATCCAGATAAGGTTACCTCCCATCATGCTAGAGGAGGATGAAGGAAATTCATCTTGAATAGTAGTTGCATAAGATGGTTCATATGATGGTGATAAGTCCTCATGATTTCAAGGAACAAAAAATAGGATGGGAGATGAGTGAGCTCCTTAATGGGATCGCACTCATCATGTCCCATAAGAAGGTTGTTATATATAGGTGCATAATGGTTAAGAAGGTCCTCAAAAGGATGAGCCAAAGTGAATTGAAATTTATGTTGATAAGAATGAGAAGTTTTAGGATAAGGTTATAAATCATGTTGAGATGATTAATTAGTTGGCTCAAGTTGATTTTTAAAATTATAAGAAGTATTACTAGAAGCTTGAATATCATTAGTATTAGAACATGATGGAAGAATAGTAGAAATAGAATGAGAAGTGTTATCTAAGGGAGAATCATAAATAAGATCATTAAAAGTAAAATTTTCATCTTACCCCAACTCATTTCAATGAGTTTGAGAAGAATCTTGGATAACATGATATGTTCTAGATGAAGGAGGAGTGTAGATAGGCTGTTAATCAATGAAATCCACCACCCTTCACATATTAGTCATGCTTACCACATTATTTATAGAAGTAGGGTCAATAAGAATTTATAAACTTTTGGTGGAAGGGGTCGACTTGTCTTTAGTGTTTTGAATTAGTTGGTGATTAGGAAAAGGGTCTTTATTGATAACTCAATGAGCATTTTCTTGATTCAAGGATTGAGATTTATCATGTGATTTGTAGTTATTGAAAGCAATTTCATAATATTGTTGACACTTTATAATGATGTAATAATGATCAAAATTAGCTCCAAGAAGAAAATCCATAGCTAAATTATGAAGTCATCTACAAGTCTCAAAAGAATGACCCCAACTAGTGTGAAACCAACAAAACTTGTTAGGATCATATCATGATTTCATATGATGAGTAGGGTCAAGTTATCATGGAATAGACTTGGATATATGATTAAGAAATTCAAATGATGATATATGTTTGTGAACATTAATGTTTCTTGGTGAAGAGAAATGAGGATTAGTATATTGTTGAGAAGGGGGACCTGGTTTTGAAGAAGGGGTAGGAACGACAACTTCAAAATTGTGAATGGTGTCATAAGAATCACACCATCATTGGTAATATTGTGATTTTTGTTCTTAATTAAGAGATGAGGACCCAAAAATGGTTAAGGTGGATCTAATAAACATATTAAGAAATCTTGAAATTTAGCTTGGTCAATAGCCTCCTCCAAGGTATGTGGAGAATGAGTGCAGACTCAATATTTTAATTTAGGAAAAGGAACATTAGTAAAGAGATGGAAAATTTTGTTATTGGCCATGTTATGTTCACATTTTCTTGACAAAGTCTTCCATATTTTAACAAGGTTTGAGTGGTTTCATTTTTGTTTTTTTTACAATTTATGAAATAGGCCAAAGTGCTTTCAATAAGATCACTAGTTTAGAATTCTTGTACTAAAGCATTCATTAAATCTTCCAAACTAGTAATGGAATGAGGTCTAAGTTGATTGTACCAATCCAAAGCATCACATGTGAGGGTTTTGGCAAGGAGCTTAGTAGAATCAAAGGTGTTTAATTTGACCCAATACTTATAAAGAATTCCAAATATCTCAAGATGAAGGGTGGGATTGGTTGATCCATTATAATAAATTGTAGGTGTTATACCTCCTATGTCAATGTTAGAAATCTGAGTAGTAAGAGGTTCATTTTGTAGATGATTGGTGGTTTTATTAACTAAAGGAGGTTTAAGAATGAGATTGTCTTGGTAATATTGAATAGGAGGGGTAAAATTATGGTTATGTGTGCCCCAAGCCATTGGTTATAGATGATATTGAAGGTGAATAAGGTGGGTTTGCATTATCATAATTTGATTTGTGTTATGAGCCTAAAATGTATTCATTTGATTAATAGTTTGCAACAATACTTGATGTGTTTTATTAGCATTAGTAGAAGAATTAAAGTTGGCATTAGTGTTAGTATTAGTGGCTTGGGTACCACTATTGGTGTTTATAATATGTTAAGAATAATTATGAGTGTGTGATGCACTGGTGGCAAAACTTACTTGTATAGCAAAAGATGGACTAGTGAATGGTTGAGATGAAGAAGCACTAGAATCATGATTGCCTTGGGTATAAAATGAATCATTAGTATATGGATTAAGGATAGTGAATCTGAAGAGAGTCCCACTAGATATAGGACCTACCATATTAGTTGAGATACTAAGCATAGAGGTGGAAAAAGCTAGAGAAGAAGAGGTCATGGTATGAGAAGGGGTCAAAGTCAAAAGAAGAGGTTGAGAATCAAAGAAAGTGGTACCCCCAAATCTAGTTGAGAATGTAGGAGTAGGAAAATGAGGCTCTTTAACTTGACCACTAATCATAATATTGTAAATGGTAAAAGGATCCTTTCCTCAATGTTGAGTAAATTTAGAGATAAAGAAGAGCACTTCAAGATTATACTCTAACTAAAATTTAACTTTAGTGAGAAAAGAGGATTATGTTATGAAGAGGTATTAGGAGGGGTCCCATACTTCATTATGTGAGTGGAAATATGAACATTACTAGGATACAAGAGAGGAATCCTATTCTATATATGGGAGACCCTATGAGGATTGGTAAGATTCATCATGTCTATTAACTACAACTCAATGTCACTATCAAGTAAAAATTTTATAATGAAGGGAAAGGAAGATACATGAGAAAACAAATAACTAAGAATTGAGTAAAATAGTATAGGGTTGATTGGGTTGTCCTTACACAAAAATAGGGACTCCAAAAATATATAGGGTCAATTGGGTCGATCCAGTACAATGCACAAAGATTAGCAAAAGAGGTAAAAGGGGATTTACATAGTACAAGGTCAACTGGGTTGATCTTGTATAATGTATAAGGGCTGAAAAAAGGCACATGGTTGACTAGGTTGACCTAGTACAACATATAAGGAAGAAAATAAAGTTTGATAACAAGTTATGAAGTGAAACAAGATAATTTTTGTAGCTAATCTAGGAAAATAAGCACTAAATGGAAATAAATTATCAATTGGATCAATTATATCCAATCCAATTAAGGTACACAATACAAAACCTTTCACTAATTCTAGCTAATGCAAGTTTATGCACACACAATTGATCAAAGAGCAAGCAATCAACTTGAAAAGTAAAGAGCTAACTAGTTGGTCAACCTAAGAAGTTTCATTATATTATTAATAAATGATTTTAAATGTGATGGGAAGTTAGTTGTAAATCAAGAAACTAGATAGAAATCTAATGATGGTTTTAGGTAGTTCAAGATGAAAGGGATTATAGTGGTAATGATACATGCTTGGTATTGGGGCCTACCCCCTCACTTCACACATTATATAGATAAGGGTGTTGAGTGATTATCTATAATATACCATTAACCATGCTTTATACTTGACTAGAGTATCAAGTTAGTTTCCCCCTTGGTGATGAAATCCAAGTAGGTTGGCTTGGATAGACAAATGTTAAATTGCTTGTTTTGATTATGTGATTTGGCTGTGTTTACATAAAATAAAAATAGTTAAACTAAATGGTTAATTAAAAACCCCCTAATTAGACTAAATGAACTATTCTAAACATGCAAGAAACAAGAAAATAAATGTGTGAACTAATTACTAGCATATAGAGATTAATTGAAGGTTTGAAAAGGAATAAGGTTGACCTAGTTATTTTAGAAAACACATAAAACACAAAATAGGTTGACAAGGTTGATCTAATTGAAGGTGTAGGGGTAGTTTTAAATACTACAAACTATGAAAGGAAAGACAGTAAAAGAAAGAGAGATAGAAAGGAACTTTGGTGGATCAGAGATGCAAAGAATAAAGATTATTGATCAATAACATTGAATAATGTTGGCAAAACTTGCTAACTAGGTCGATCAAGTTGTGTAGGGACCTATTATAGAAGCTTGAAAATGTATAGGGTTGATTAGGGTTGCCCTAGTATGTTTTCTAGATGCTTGAAAGTGTATAGGGTTGACTAGGTCAACCTAGTAGTTTAAATTAGAATTTTGGAAAATTGTGTTAGGTCATCTGAGTTGATCCATTTGTCTGTTCCTAAAAACCTATGGACAAATATTAGAATTGGGTTGATAGATTTGATCTAGTATGACATATATATGATAAAAAGAATGCTAAAAAGAATGAAAGAAAGTGAAATAAATTGTATAATGATTAGTTTCATGTCAAGCTCACCAGAATGTATGCAATCAAGAATGCATCATGTCTATAAATCAATCCTGACTAGAAAAAATAGATCCTACCTACACTTTCGATTGGGAATACATTTGTTAAGTGGGAGCATGACCAATATGGGGATTTTCTAGAACTGATTAAGGGATCACTTGTCACAATACACCATGTGAGGTAGGGTTCCAAATCCTATAGTCTAACATAATCAAATAACCCTAAAAGAGTCCTAAGGTTTGATATTTCACCTACATTAATAAATAAGAAAGTAATCTAATCTAGTGCACATCAAATTTTGTGGCACAAAGTGGGGTTATTAACAAAACCAAAAAACTAAACTAAACATGCATATAAGATATATACTCACATCAATGTATATGTAATCCTAATGCATGGAAGAGAGAAACACATCTACGCTATTTATCTACTCTTACAAAGGAGAAATAAAGTTAGGAATACTTACCTTGAAGATGAACTCACCAAGCCTCAATATCTCCCTTGGCCAAGGTGCTTCACAAGAGATTATTATGGTATGTAAGGATAAAAAAGACAAATCAGCTCTAGGATACACAAACTATCTATGTATCCAAAACACTTCTCCACAAGACAAGATCTATATTTCTAAAGAAAGTATAGAACCCTAAGATTTATTCCTCAAGTAGAATGGTCAATATATAGATGTTAATTCACACTTATTCTTCTTCACTTCTCTTCTCTACAATTTTTTTGAAATTAACTTGTATACATAGGCATATCTTGCTCTAAACTCTCCCATAAATGTTGGTTGTACAGGGTCAACCATGATCGACCTTGTATATTTTTAGTGATATTTTACTAGGTTTGAGTAGTCAATTGAAAGGCTAACAAACCCAAAAAATGAAAAATACCCTAAACTAAATAGGGTTGGCCATGGTCAACCTAGTATAATTGATAGTCAAAAAAAGAATTAAGGAATGAAAAAGAGGATGGAAAGAGGAAAATGACTGGAATGGGTAGAACTAAGAAGAATAAGCTTAAGGTTAATAGTTTTTAGGAGATGAGTGTGTAGATAGAAAGTGGAAAAATGGAAAATAATCTTATGAAACACTGATGGTTTGCCCACCCATTTCTTGGTGTAACCCTTAATGCATGCACTTAGATAGATCAAGACTCGATAGGTTCCTGGAAGATACAAAGTGTTAGTAATCAATAAAAGTTTGAAAATATTATGTGTATACACCTTCTGCTTATTTTGGAGAAAGAATGAACTTCTTTAGTCATAAATAAAAATAAAATCAAACATTAAGATGCAAAATTAAAAACCTCTTTGAGACACTTTTGGACCATGGAAAAAGTAAATAAAAAGATGAGTCTCATGGAGAAAACCTATCTCAGGTGCCATTATATGGGGAAGTTCATCCTATTTAAAATAAATACCATGCATACTCTAGTATTTAAACTTAATTCCAATCTATAATTTGTTTAGAGAACCATAAATTATCTAATCAATTGGCTCAAGATTTCCCGTGCACCCTTGAAAAGTGGATTTCGCTAGACTTTCATGATTCAGATTCTTCTTGTATGGGAGAATTAAACAAGCCATTCAATCCACCAAATGAATAAGAGGAAAAATATTAAAAAAAACTAAATATTCTAGAAGATGGTTCTAAACTACTTGTGGAAGATACCATAGAAGTCAACATTGAAATATTATCTGATCCTAAATGGATAAAACCTAGAGCATCCCTCACTAAAGATGAATATGAATTTATTAATACCATCATTTAGGATTGTTGATATTTTTTAATATTATTTAAATGTGATTATATTTGACCCTGATTTAGTTGTATATCACCTTGTTTTACACCCTAATTCTAAGATAATCAAGTATAAGCTAAGAAAAATGCACCCTCACATAGTCAAACTTGTCAAGAAATAATTATGAAAACTATTAAAGGTAAGTTATAACCATCATATATATTATTCAAAGTGGATATATACTATATTCATTATAAAATAAAATCCACAAGGAATCTGATTATGTATCAATTTCATATATATAAATAAATCATTCCCTTCCTTTTCCCAACATTGATATGATTATAGATTCCATAATAGGATACAATATGTTATCTCTTATGGATGGACTTTACATATATAACCAGATCAAAATTAAAAATTAAAAACCAACACAAGATAACATTCACTACTCCATGGGGAACATTTTGTTATGAAGTAATTTCATTTGGCCTCAATAATGTTGGTGCTATGGACCAATGTGAAATAACTATAATTTTACATGACATGATGGATAATATTGTTGAAGAGTATGTGGATGATATTTTAATCAAGTCCAAGACCATATCAAGATATCCTAGTGTGATATGAATAAAATTTTAAAGATTTCATGAATACAAAGTGAGGCTTAACCCTAAAAATGTGTATTTATTTAGTGTTACTTATAGAAAATTGTTAGGTTTTATTGTCTCTCACTAGGGCATTGAATTTGATCTAACCAAGGTTAATGTCATTAAATAAATGCCTCCACCTTGTAATCTAAATATAATCTATAGTATATAGGGAAATATATAATCCATCAATGATTTATTTCTTAGTTGGTAGATAGGTGTCATCCCTTCACTCATATTTTAAATAAATACACCACTTTCTCTTGGAATGCTAATTGTCAACAAGCCTTTGAGTAGTTAGAAGAATATTTATCAAACCAACTATTTTATCCCCACCAAAACCTATAAAATTATTACTTATCTACATCTTAGCAATGAAATATGCCTTGGGGGAACTCTCAGCACAACATAATGATCAGGGGAAAGAAAGATCTATTTACTAATTAAGTTGTAAATTGATTAAATATTAACACAATTACATCTCATTCAAAAAATCATACTTAGAAAAGGTTTTTTCATCCCAATTTTTTTGACATTATATGCTCAAAAACAAGGACATTATTTGTACCAAAGTGGACCCAATTAAATACCTACTTTAGAAGGCTAATTTGACTTTTCATATGGCTAAGTGGGTCATTCTATGTTGATTCCATCATGAATTTGGATGACACTTATTTTGAGCCTCAACATTAGACCCTTTATTTTGATGGTTCTTCCACTTCTTGTGGATATGGAGCTAACATTATATTCATAACACTAAATGGGGATATTATTCCAAAATCATTCCACATTGGTTTTTATTATACCAATAATATATCAAAATATGAACCACTCATCATTAGGATTCATATATAAGTACAATGGAATATTAAGAAATTAAAATATCACAAAGATTATCAGTTGATTATTAACCAGGTGATAGAAAAATACAATACCAAAGATGACAAGCTTATTCCTTACAATAATATGGTGGACCATATTAAAAAAAATTTGAACACATCCAATCTAAACATATTCCAAGGGCTAATAATAGGAGTGAATATGAAATGGAAACAATTATTTTTATGATAGAAATCATAGGTCATTTTATAGATTACTAGTTCCTCATAAAACATCTCTTAAGGACAATTCATAAACTATCTGAATCTAAAATTATGTTATATTGTTGTTCCTAGCTCAACTTAGTACTATGATATATATTTATGACTACCTTCATGATAACATTATCCCTTATAACTTTTCATATAAAAAATAAAAATACTTAATTCATAATACCTCTTTTTATATAATATTCGATGTCACACTCTATTGCATAGGATATGATGCAACTCTAAGTAATTGTTTATCTTTGGAAGAGTCTCGACTAGTTATTAAATAAGTAAATAAAGGGATTTAGGGGTCTCATACCAGTGGAATGGTCCTTAATAATAAAATCCTATGTATAAGGTCTTACTATCCCATTATAGAGGCTGATGTAGGTCTTTATGTAAAAGATTGTTTAGCTTGTCAGAAACACACTAATCTCATTCATGCAATATCTCAAGCACTTAGGCCGATCATCATTTCATGGCCATTTTCCACATAGGTAATTGATCTTGTAAGGGGAATTAATCATTCTTATTTAGATGGTCATAAACATATCCTCACTACAACTAAATATTTTATAAAGTGGGTTGAAACCATTCCACTCACTTACATAAGTGGTAAGCAAATTTCCAAATTCATCCTAAATCACCTCATTTTCCACTTTGGAATTCCCTCTAACCTCATTTATAACAATGGTGGATCCTTAAAAAATAATGATTTCAAATTCATCTATGCCAAGTACCATATCAAGTAACACTCTTATAGTACCTATTTTCCTTAAAGTAATGGCCAAGTATAATAATAGAACAAAACCTTGGTCTAAATCCTTAAGAAGATTGTTAATGATTTTGGCCATGATTGGATTTTTTAACTATTTCCCACCTTATGGGCCTACTATACCAATACTTAAACCCCAAAATAGGAGCCACACCATACTCCCTTATTTATGGCACTGAAGTTATTCTTCCTATCAAGATTGAGTTTTCTTCTTTGAAAATTTTATTACATGATATCATTGATGAGGAGGAATACATAGTTTTTAAACATCAAGAAAAGTAACTAATTGATGAAAAATGGTAGATAATTTGAATAATCTCCAAGAATTTTAAAATAGGCTACTATGTAGCTATAATAAGCATATCAGATCTAGATAATTTGAACTTGGTGACCTCATCCTAAAAGATAATCAAAATGAATACCAATGCCACCCATGAAAAGAAAGGAAAATTTGATCCTAATTAGTTGGGTCCATTCATCATCACAACTAACTATGGATTTGGGGCATATAAACTAACTACCCTATATGGGGAAGAAATGGATGATCCCATGAATATTATGCATCTCAAGCATTTTTATACTTTATTTACTTGAACATTGTCTATGAAGACCCATACTTGGGGGAATGGTCTTAAAACACCCTCATTTCATCCAAATTCTCATCGAGTCAGTCCATCCTAAGCTTATTCCCTCATCCTGTTACCAATCCTAATTTTAATTATACTTCATAGGTACATAAGATATTTTTAGGTTCCATAATTTAGATGAAGCTTTGAGAAGATCATTTATAATTGGTTACCATCAACACATATAGGATAGGAAATATATGAGAGTAGGTTATGCATGATTTCCTTATATGATGTTATTTAAATTACACATTTATACTCCTACCAAATATTTTACCATTTATTCTATTCATCTACCATTACTATTTTCCACCCTAATGTTGATTATAATATCTTTATTATGGGTGAACTATAGTGGCTTGAGGTCTATTTGGACTATGTAGGTAAAACCTAGTTTTTGAGGTCAGATCAACCACCCCTTTCCCATGCTATCTCCATTTTTTGAGAAACTTAATACATAATATCATGGTTATATGAGAAAATTAAGCCACACTATATTTTAAGAGAAACCTAAGCCACATTCTCATTGTTATGTGAGAAACTTAAGCCATGCTCTCCCCATTTTATGAGAAACCTAAGCCACACTCTTTCCATTTTGAAAGTGACCTAAGCCACACTCTCCCCATTTTATGAGAAACCTAAGCCACACTCTTTCCATTTTGAGAGTAACCTAAGCCAAAATTTCACCATTTTATGATATACTTATTGAATTTCTACTTGCCAAAATATTCCTATAAATACCTTGTTCCAAAAATACAAAAAAAAAATATATAAATTTGAAAAATCCCCAAAAACCTAAAAACTAAAAAAGTTCAATAAGGGATTAAATTTTCCATGAGAGATATAAAGCTACAAAATATTTGCTTCTTTTTCATCCTATTCACTAGTGGTTTTTGAACCTATTCTATATGGTGGTATTTACTACATTTGCCTAGTAGGAACCGCTTATCTAACGATGATCATTTTTAATTCATAATTACTACATTTTTGGGAGAAATACATTTGACCTAAATTCCATTAGAATATCTAGGTAACATCCACTTGCAGAGGGAATTTAAAGACAACTCATCTACTCCTTACTTTATATTCTATTCGTTCTTCTATGTTTATGTGGGTTCTATGCACACAAAAAATGATGAGATAACCTCTAACATTTTAGGATATTTATAAAGATGAAATCCACTCTAAGGCATGATTTTTAGGTATGTTGTATTTGACAACCTATTAATGGAATAGATGGTGGAGTATGCAAGCTGTTGATATGGTTTTTTGGATGGAGGTGTGGTCTCTAAAAGGGTATTAAATTTTTATGTGAGTTGGGTGGATGGTTGGATGCTAATATAAAGTGGGTAAGTCTCAAAACAAACTCAAAAGGAGGAAAGGGTAAGGAAGAAGAGAAGAATATATGGTTTTTATAAATCACTCCCCTAGATGGTTTATAAATGGAAAAGTGATTTTAAAACCTATGCCTATTACTAATAGCAATTTCACACACATAATCAGACATGACTAATAAGTCTAGATAAATATTGATGTAGGGAACTCACAAGCCTCAGTCAAAGGTTACTCCTTTTAGATCAACTATTACACACCCTTACTCAAGATATTATGGCTCAATATAATGATGTATCCAAGGTAACTTTGCACATGTATAGAAAACTACATCAAAGAAAACATTCCTACACATTCAAAATTATGCATCAATCGGCTTAATCATACTAATCAATGTGATTTACCAATCTATTAATAACTATTGCACATCTAGGATTAGTACATCAATCAAGATAATCAAAACACATTTCCAACTTTTACACACTAAGGATTATCAAAATATACAACTAAAGGAATAATATCTAATTACACAAATAATGGAAAGAAAATACTCAAATGTATGAAATTGACAATCATAATTATTTCACTTATATTTTACTCAAAAAAATTTCTCCTCCATAGGGTGGATTATAATTGTTTAAATAGACTTGGGGAAGGGGTCACCTCATCCTCCAAGATCATGTAGAGTCATTTACATGTAATAGTTAGAACATGAATTCGAATTGTAGTCAAAACCATATAGGAATTTTCTTATAGTTTTCAATTAACTAAGTTAGCCTTTACAAAACCATGCAACATGTGCATGTGTAAAAAATAAAAAGGAAAATTTACAATAAAAATATCAAACTATGAGAAAAATATAAATATATATATATATACCATTAAAAAATTGTACATGCACAAAATCTTAACCCCTTTAAGGTTGCATCATCTAGATGGTTGTATACACTTTGGTAGGTGTAGTGGCTAGAGCAGTATAAATTAGAATCTTAGATGTCAATGTGGTACTAGAAGTAACAATTTATGATTGATTTATCTTTACCTCATTCTCCTTGTAACACTTGTATTTTGCATCATGATGCTATCAAATGATGTTTAAGTTAATCAAAGGTAGTCAGTGGATCATATTAACTTGGTTGAGGGGTTTTGCATGCTCAACCTTAGTCATCTAAAAATTATTCTTAGATATCTTCACCTCTATGACCTTTTTCCTAGCTGCACTTAACTTGGCTTCTATTTCTTCCAATGTCAAGCCTTCTATAATCTACTTAAAGTTATCTATTACCTCCTGTATGAGTTTGTCAAAATTTATCCTACTGATCAATTCACCTACAGTGTCTTTCACCTTTGATAACTTCAAATCATTCAAAATCTAGATAATTTAGGCCTCATATGCCTAATTTATAGGGATTAAATCCCCAACTGATTATAACCACTCTTAAGCTTCTCCCTTCCTTATAATAACCAAATTGAGAGCATTGGGTACGTTAAGTGGTGTCATAAGATTTGGATGATTGTATATTTTGTTACCAATGTATGCAACTAGCATCTTCAGCTTACCACTATCATCTCTTAAAGAATTAAATAATTTGTTAGTCCTATTGACATGAGGGGTCAATTCAGCCCTCATGAAATTCAATGGTTCCAATGAGTTGTAACATTTGGAGGTTTCTTCCTAAACCTTTGACTCTATGATTGTAGGAATATGCATAGTATTTTCTTTCTCTCTTAATTATTCTACCTTAGATTTTAAATTTTTTCAAGTCATATCAATGCCTTCATGGATGGAAAACATAGCATCCTTATATGCTTGGGCCAAATCTTCAAAATTATTAACATATGCAGACTACCCTGGCTATCTATTCTACATTTTAGTGAGGGAGAACACTTCTTATCTTTTATTAAAGATCATATCCCTTATATTTTTATCTTTGAACTTAATCTTCTTCACTCTCTATATTATACCAAATGGTGGGTCAAATAAAGTGGTGATAGAAGGGAGTTCAGTGATATTGAAACTAGAAAACTGGGAGGCCTTGCTCTTCAAATCCATAGCCCATGGGGAGATGTCCAACTATGATTCATTTGAGGTTGTAACTATAACCTATTTTTGAGCATCCTCAAATATTGGTTATTTATTTTTTGCCTTGATGAGGACATTAGGTAGGGAAGGGAAAATGATCTTAGACTACTCCATTCCTCCAAACTAAGGGAGTGGATGGATTGTGACCAACTGGGGCTTGGCCTTCCTTCTTATGTTAGATCTTGCCACAATACTTTATCTTATGGAGGTGGTAGAAGGAAGGATAAGGATGATTTGGGTAGACTATATATGGAACTATGGAGTGGCCATGGACATTTTCACATCTTTAGATATCTTCTTCTTCTTCATGGCTCTAGTGGTGGAGGTACTAGTAAGGACATAGGAGGTAGCCATAGTGAATGTAATAGAAGTCATTAATGGGATAATAGAGTTCATGGTAACATCATTTTAAAACTTTGGGGTGAGAAGGGGGAATTAGATTAATTTTATTTGGGCAAAGGGGTTAATGGATGTGGAAGTAGGTAATTCTACCTTTAGGGGTCTCAACTCAAAAGAAATAGGATATTGCCAAATATTTGAATAGTAGATAAAGGAATAGTTACAAAATACTAGTTACATAGGGGACCTTGATCAACTAGATATGTATCCTTATATTATTCAAGGCTCAAGGCCATATCCATTTAAATATCTATATCTTCCTCAGAATCATCTTCATCTCCTACATCCTCAATTTCACTAGCCGCTCTCTCTACTTGTTCTGGGTGCTATGGTGTAGGAGGCAAGCCTTGAGATAATTATACTATGGGACAATATGTAGGGGTCATAAGATTCCTTTTATATATAATAAGAGTCTTTAAATATGTATGGGAGAATTTTTGGGTTGATGTAACTATCTCTTGTGTTTTTATCCCTATAGATGTGATAATATGAGCCTAGGGAATAATAGTAGCTACCTAAATTATTCTTGTAAATGGATTCTCTCACATT
>JARHVA010003367.1:1575000-1772500 GCA_037957365.1 Torreya grandis
TCAATGAGTACAAACTTATGGTCTACTAAGGAATTTGTGTTGATGATGCCAATTAAGTATAAACTCCATTAGGTAAATGACTTTCCTTCAAAAATAGGCTGTAAAGGTATTACTACATGTACTTTCATTTTGGCTAAAGATTGGCATTCATGGCATGTCCTCACATGGGCATGAACATCTTTGAAAAGTTTTGGCCAATAATATCCCATTCTTAAGATCTTATGGGCTATGGTATTCTTAGATGGTTGACCACTACCTATTTTTTGATGTATATTTTGTAAAATTTCTTTAGCTTCCTCTATAGATACACACCTGAGATAAATTCCTTCATAGTTTCTTTTGTAGAGGATCTCCTTTTTCAACATGAAATGGGTAGCCTTGAGCCTCAAAGCTCTTATTCTCTCTTTTCTAAGCTCTGGGGGACTAGTGCCTATGAGAAATTACTGTATGATATCGATATACCATTCTCCATTAGATACTTGAGCCTCACATATCTCTTCAATGGAAATATGTGAATTAGGTTTAGTCATGAGCTAAATGATGCCTTAACCTTGAACAATATTTGCAAGTTTGATTTTTATGTTGAATTCCTATAGGTTCATCATTCACTTTCTTTGATATTCTCCTAGTTCATTCTATGATAAAGTGAGCTTGACAATGGGATCAGGCACAATAGAAATGGTCTTATTCCTTAAAATGTATTACCAAAATTTCTTTACTGATTTAACAAGAGTAAGGATCTATTTATCAATCATGGAGTATCTAAGTTATGAATCCTTCAAAATTTTTCTCATGAATGTGATTGGGTGCTTGGTCTTGTCCTTATTTTGTGTTATAACTATAACAATTATATGTTCTGAAGTGAATGAGTAAAAGTAGAAATATTTCATGAAATCTAGACTAATTAGCACTGGAGCCTATGATATTACATCTTTAATGTCTTGGAAAGACTTTTGGACTTCAACTATACCTTTTATATTATCATCCTACTTTAGTATGGCATTTATAGGTCTAATAATATCTACAAAACTTGAGATAAACTTTCTTACAAAGTTAATTTTTTCAAAGAAGGATTTGAGCTCCTTTTTATTTAATGGTGTAATTTTTGAGATAGATTGAAATCTATTTGGATCAATGGTGATTCCTTCCTTGGTGATGATATGTCCCAAAATCTTACCTTTAGTTACTCCAAATATGCTCTTCTTTGGGTTTAATGAAATACCAAACTTATTGCATCTCTCAAATATAGACTGGAGGTGGCTTATATGATCATTCCTATTCTTTTAAAATATTGTAAGATCATCCATGCATATGATTATGCATTTTCTTATTAGTCCTTTGAATGCATGATCCATGGCACACTAAAAAATATCCCCTATATTTATCAAGCCAAATGACATCCTCTTATATGTATAAGTTCCCCATTTTGTAGTAAATGTCATATTCATTCTATCTTTAGATTGCACCAATACTTGATTATACCCTAAAAATTCATCTAAGAAGGACATCATTTTAGAACTACTTACTATCTATATCACCTCATCTAGAGAAATTAGGGGATAATTTTCATTTTTAGAGGCCTTCTTCAAGTTTCTAAAATCCACATATAATCTGATCTCACCATTCTTCTTCTTGATGGGGACCACATTGGCCACCCAGGTAGAATGTTAGATTAGGAAGATAATCTTTGCACTTAGTAACTTTTCCACTTCCTTTTGAATGAACGGTTATAAAATAAATACTTATTACCTTTGTCAAAATGGTTTATGTTTTGGTTTTATAGGGATCATGTGAGTAATGACCCAAGGATCATACACTCTTAAATATTTATAATTCTAAGAAATGACATCCCTATATCATTTGATTAAATCCTTTACTTATTGTCTTTCATTTGGGGTACAACTGAGGCCTATATTGAAATAGCATAGGATGTGTTCATCCCCTAGATTTTCCTTTCTAAAGTTTGATTCATTAACCTTAGGCATCCGAAGCTATTTATCTTGTGGATCTATATCAAATGGCCTTTCTAAAGAGACCAACCCTTCTGGAATGCAATTCTTTTTGAGCTAGAGAATACCTTCCTTGTTAGATTTTTTTTAGCACAGATGACTTAATTCATTATCATCAATGATTTGGGACTCAAAATCCCCTAAATTAGTCATAAATAAATAGATTTTTGATCATCATCAAAGACTTTAAAATTTTCCACATTATCAGGTACTAAAGGACAAGGCACTAGTTCAATAGAGGGTCTGTTTACCTTGGATTCTTACAAAGTCTCCAAGTTAGAAATCATAATATCTAGTGAATCTGAAGCTTGATTATGATCTCTAAGAATTAACTTTTTATTAAAAGCATCAAATATTTCAATCAGGTCCCATGCTTGGTATTTTTAATTCTTTAGGTAAGAGAGCTTACATTGATATTTGTTTCTGACTTGGTTATTCACCATATGAGAATCACCTAGTAGTAACACTTGCTTCATGTTGTTTTTAGTGCAAACTATAATCCTAAAATGAATTATTCATACTTGACTCTATTATTGGTGTAAGGGAATTGTAACCTATATGTTACTTAAAGTTTCCTTCCCTATGAACCAATCAACTTGACTCTAACACGTCATCCTTTTTTGGATTTAACACGATCAAAGTGTAAAGTCCAAAGCTGATTGGGACCTTCAAAATGTGGTTCTTATTCTTTATTATGTGTAATAAAAGTGTAAATATTGAGGCTTAGAGATTCATAAGTTACCTCTTCATTCTTGAAATTATACTCCACAATGGGATACTTCATCCTTGGCTCTCTATCAATTTTTATTTGATTTACAATGCCCCTCCATGGTAGCAAGATGTGAGAGAAGTCTATAGAGAGATATCCATTGAGTGTTTTGGACTAGTCACTACTTAGTAGTAGTCCATAGCCTTTAAGTATGTCCACCACTAAGATTTCAATGCTCATTTGAACATGTGGTTCAAATGCTACTTAGATATGCACATCCTTTAATTCATTGACCATAGGCACCACTATCTTGTCTAATTATGAAACTATTATCTTTAAGGGATTAGACTCAAACAAGGCTTCTAACATATGGAAGTGGTCATGAAAATTATAAAATATCCAAAATAAACTAAATAATTATGAATGTTCTTATTTAATGCTCTAATGGTGAGTAAGAATGGTGGAACTTATGGCTTACTTTTATAGATAACATTATCATCGATAGCTTTTGCCTTATCTACAGGTGCTTTTGTTCTCTCTCTATAGGTGTCTTTCTAGTAATAGATCTCAACAAGAGCTCCTTTTATTTAGTGATCTGAGCTAATTCATGAAGAGTTATATTTGCTTTGATCTCTTTTATGTCTTCAACAATGTTGTATCCTCCTTTGTTAGGTTCCTCCTTGTTCAGTGGTTGATGATTCCCCCTTAGAGGAGGTATATTTGTGTCATATTTAGGATTAGGTGGAATTATTGTGGTATTTGGAGGATTTTATGTAGTGAAGGGATACTTATTCCTTAGACTATATCCACCTTTCTGAAATTGCTAAAAAACATTAACTTTGTACATGTTGTCCTCCAACACATTGTTAACTTTAATTGGGAAGGGAAATTCATGAGTCTCAAATAACATAAAAGTGTTATAAGGGATAGGATAAAAATGAGGCTTGGGTAGATTATGCATCTGGTCCTTCCTTACCACTTCTCTTTGGAAGATTTCAAATGCTGCACAAAATTCAATGTAGTCGAGCTCACTATGATGAGAAGTATTATAAACTCTGCACAAATTAGGTAGAGTTGTATCTACTATATTGATCTCAAGAAGTTTAGTAGGCTAATACATATTGTTTGTGGGTATATTGAATGTCTTATTATACCTCTATAATGTAGGGTTCTGATTCCATTTTGGGTGTTGGAATTACCTATCTTCTTTTACATGCCCAAGAAGTCATTGCTTAGATTTTGAACCCTCTTATGAATAGCCTCAATTTCTTCCTTAATAGAGTTAGTGGATTATAGAACAATAGTATGAGACATACTTGATTATTTATTCTATAGGTAACTATTTCCTTGCACGTGATTGTTCAAGAATCTATAGTTTGGCTACATTATTGTGTCATGGGAGGTAACATGTAGAGCTAGTTTTGATTGAACATTGGGACATTCTACTTTACATGTGGAATCAGATTCAATGTGGGAAAGTTGTGGATTTTGGACATAAAAGACACCTAAGGATTGAGATGTCTATTGATATTAATGGCTTCTATGAATGCTCATGCTAAATTATTAGTGGCAACATCTCTCCTCAAGAACACTATATTAATTGGATCCAACGCATTCTTTTATATTTCCAATGCTAATGCTTCTTATAGATTATAGTCTAGAGTTAACTAATTGTACATATTTTGAAATATTGCATTGAAATTATGGATAGGCTCATTAGGCTTTCTCTTCATACTAGTGAAGAACTAGTATATTATGTTTGGATTGATAACCTATCCAAATTATGTAAGAAAAGCTAATTGACATGAATTCCAAGAAGTGATGAATTTTTTTGTTAGATTTAAATACTAGTCATAAGAAACATCCATTAATGTGAAAGGGAAAATTGTATATGCAATATTTTCATGAACAACATTCATCAACCTTTGAGTAGTCTTAAATTACTTAATATTTTCTTCTACCATCTTAGCTTCTAAAGAAGAAAAGGATGGTAGATACCTTTCAATATTCCTTGGAAAATCATGCACATCTCTTAGAATATAAATATTATATCTAAATAATTAGGGTTGCTGAGCCATTAGAGGATTAACAAGTAAAGGGTTGCTTATCATAAAAGCAATCCTAGGTGTGTTAGAAATAGTTAATATAGTTATAGGTCTCTTATGTTATGATAAAGGTGAAAATAAAAGGTCAGCATGGGAATTAAATTTGGTCACTCTCTTGGGTGACTTTAGTGCATCTCTACGTAGAAACTAACCTCTTTTATCAGAGGTTTAGGCCCTCCTTATATCACTAGTGAACTTTTGATGTGGGTTTTATGCACACCATAGATGATGAGTTAACCTCTAACATTATAAGATATTTATGGAGATGAAATCCATTCTAGGGCACAAGTTGTAGGTATGTAGTCTTTAGTAACCTATTGATGGAATAGTTAGTGGAGTATGCAGGCTCTTGACAAGGTTTTTTGGATGGAGGTGTGGTCTCTAAAAGGGTAGTAAATTTATGTGTGAGTTAGGTGGATGGTTGGCTACTAATTTAAAGTGGGTTAGTCTCAAAAAAAATCAAAAGGAGAAAAGGGTAAGGAAGAAAAGAAGACTCTTTGGTTTTTATAAATCACTCCCCTAGCTAGTTTCTAAATGGATAATTGCTTTTAGAACCTATGCCTGTTGCTAGCAGTAATTGCACACACACAATCAGACACGAATAAGAATTCTAAGGAAATATTAATATAGGGAGATAAAAATCTTGAATAAAAGGTTACTCCTTTTAGATAAGATTTTACACACCCTTAATCAGTAGATTATGGCTTGGGATAGTGAGTTCTATGAGATAACCTTGTACACACATAAAAAACTACATCAAACAAAGTATTCTTACACATTCAAGATTTTTCATCAATCAACTTAATCATCCTAATTAATGTGATTTACCAATATTTCAATAGTTGTTGCACATATAGGATCATTACATCAATTAAGATAATCAAAACCCTTTTGTATATTTTTCACACTAAGGATTATTGAAACATACAACCAAAGGAATAATATCTAATTATAGAGATAATGGAAAGAAAATACTCAAAATCATGAAGTTAACAATCAAAATTGTTTACTTTTTTTAATTTAAAATTCTCTCTCCTAAATAGGGTGGATTAAAATTATTTATATAGACTTGGGGAGGGGGTCACCTCATCCTCCAAGCTCATGAAATGTCATTTACATGTAATAGTTAGAACATGAGTTCTAACTACAGTCAAAATTATATAAGAATTTTATTATAGTTGTTAATTAACTAAGTTAGCCTTTACAAAACCATGCAACATGTGCATGTGTAAAAAATACAAAGGCAAATTTACAATAAAAATATCAAACTATGATAAAAATATAAATATACATACCATTAAAAAACTGTACATGCACAAAATATTAACCTCTTTAAGGCTACATCATATAGATGGTTGTATACACTTTGGTAGGCATAGTGGCTACAAAATTAAAAGTTAGAACCATAAATGTCGATGTGGTACTAGAAGTATCAAATTGTGATTGATTCTTCTTTTCCTCATTATCCTTATAACACTTGTATTTTGCATCATGCTATTATTGTATGATGTTCAAGTTAAGCAAAGGTAATCGATGGATCCTATTGACTTGGCTAAAGAGTTTTGCATGATCAACCTTAAATTTCTAGAAATTATTCTTAAATATATCCACCTTCATGACCTTTTTTATAGATGCACTTAACTTAGCTCTATTTCTTCCAATGTCAATCCTTATAGACTCTGCTTGAATTTATTTATTGCCTCCTATTGTTAGAGGTACAATAATTTAGGGGGGAGGGTGAATTAGTGATACAATATATTTCAAAATTAAATTAAAATAATTTCAAAATCTTAATCAATGACCATAAGCATTCATAAAACATACAAGATGTTCATAACAATTAATAATAAATATGATGCAAGATCACACATATAACATTAGATATACATTAGAAACCCTCTTGGGGAATAAAACCCACTCTCCATCCTGAAAAAACATGGATTAATTGTCTTATAAGATGATCACAAACAAGAGACGTTTTATTGAAGCACCCATTTCACACGGAACACCCACCCTTAAATATGAAAAATCACCCACTTATTTTAGATGTTGAGCATGCACACAAAAACTATAGCTCCCAAAGTCTGATTGTAAATGAATGTGATTGTAAAAATAATGTATAACATATCTCTTCACACTCACTCAAACTTGATCATACAATAAATGCATCCAAAATACCCTTTTAGATATCTCCAGTCTTCTTCATTCATCCTCAATCAGCTCTATACTTATGTCCATCCACTGAGCACACTCCCTCTAATATATTTCCTTCACCTCTATATTCTTCTCTCTCACTACACATATTCAAGTCTAGAAAGTATTACCTTGGTCTCCACTATTTATAGAGTCTTCATGAAAATCAACTTATTGGTTAGCCATTAGCCCTGACTTAATCATTAAGATAACTATTATGATAAGACATAACTCAAATAAATTTCCATAGGTTGGTAATAACATCTATATGTCAAACTTAAGTAGTTATGCCTTTAAATTAGGCCTTAATATCCCTTATAGATCTCATGGAGACATATTCACCCATTAAGCACTCCATCAAGCAAATTAAGAACATATGATCAATTTAAACTATATGGGTCCACTCCATATAATATATAATTCATTTTCATGTGATTTATTCCACCAAAACACCCTTCTGCTAAAGCACAATTTGATCAAACATTTATTCTATACATAGGAACATCATGAACAAACAAATAGTCAACTTTAAATCTCCATAACATTGACTGTAAAAATACTCAAACCTTCTAACTAGATTCAATGGATGAAAATTTAAGTCCTCTATAACTTATATTGTTACTACATTAATAAATTTTCCCTAGATAAAAATTTATATCCCAAAAATTGAGCACTAGGTTTCTTCATAAATTTGAAAATTTGAATTCTAAAAATCACTATACAGATGTTAAACATCAAGCACCTTAACTTCATCTCATGATTCCTAGTAACTATGTATAAGTACAAACCATTGATCTCCTTTGAGTAGCTTGATAGTTATCTTACAATGCTCACCATTAGATCTAGATTAGATCTCCCATGATTATGCCACTTGGAATCTCTATGTGCCTTTTACACATTTGACTTATGACTCAACCCGTATCATTGATCTTTGTTAGTATGAATGCCCATGAACTATTGATCTTCTATCAACTTAATAAGATAGTGACACTTGTCAATATCAAATTTAATCCTAGGTAACTTTGATAATTTAAATTCATATGCACCATTGAATAAAGATCTGGATAATGAATGCTCATCATTAGATCAACTGACTAGTGACCGTAGACATCAACATAGTTACACTGGATGGTCTTTGGTCTATCATAGTATGCAAGAACAACTTTGAAGGTTTATAATTTGAGATTAAAAAACACTTCAAGAGTTCAAATTTTTAGGGGACCTTCTTAGTATTATAGACAACATTTGCATAAAATCCTTTAACCTTGGTTGAATTTTTGAGACCCTATATTAAATGCAAAAACTTGTTGGTTCATTCATATCTTCATGATATACAATGATGGTCTGGATTATCTTAATCTATAATATGCATGCTTATCATTCCAAATGATCAAGTGACATACCATATTTCACCAAGACATCTATGGATGCCTCAAAACATTTTTAGCCTTATAGACCTACAAATGTACCATATCTTTATAAAACCACAAATGTAAACACTTTTCCATTAATTCATTAGTATAACATGCTCTATTTGACATTAATGACAACCAAACATCAATGCCTATGATCAATAATCTCCCCCTTTTTCATTGATGGTAAAACACCCTCAAAATGACTTCATACTCTCTTGAAATTCTTCATTCTAATATTTCTCCCCCTTCAACATTAATGATATTGGGTCTCTTCCTCAACATGCCAACAATCATTCCTCAAAAATATGTATGCATTAAAATAATATTAAGATGCTAAATATACTTACAAAATTTTAGACATATGAATCAATTTCTTCCCCTTTGACATGCACAAATTTGAACTTGAACTTCTCTGATCCTTGGACCTGATAAACTACTCACAGAGCTTAGAAATCTCCCCCTAACATCAAGTTCTAGATCATGTCATCTATTATTTGACATACACCAATCTAAACTTGGTATTTTATTGATCCTTGGATCTATCTACCTATATAAATCATAATCTCTCTTTGATTATGCATGAAGATTCAATACCTTGTCAAAATACATGACTTGGTTTGATCAAGTCATCATGTCAATATTCTTAAATTCACAAATTTTAACATACATCTTCACACTTCTATCATGACTGAATCATCTTTACATATACTCCCCTTACATCATGCACATATTCTTAAATCCATACAAGCTAACTAAGTTAGCTCCACCTTAACTAAACATATCTTTAAATGATAATATTATCCTATAAATACTTATCCTTGTCTTGATTGATCAAACTCTTGAACCAATATCCAAACTAATTTGACCTTCTCAAATTCCATCTACAATCTTATCTTTCATAAACTCTTGCTTTCCCTTTGCCTTCAATCTCTATACTTTTTAGCACTTTGATCATTATCTATAGCACACAAACTTGCTTCCATACATGAAAGATGTCTCCTAAGAAGCATAGGTAGAGATACCCACTTGTCATAGAGGGACTACATATCCTAGTATTAAGAAAATTCCCATATCTCTATGTTCTCACTTGACTTGTAGTTCTTCCTTATCTTTAGATTGTATTTAAATGAGTTCTCAACTTTATTATTTTCTTTTATCTTGAGATCCTACTTGATTTCCTCATCCATTCGGGTAGATAAGGCTTGTTCAATGATACTTGAACTTTTCCCCTATTACGTCATGGAAAATAATCCATTTTGAGCTTATTTATAATTTACTTTATTAGGCCTCCATTCATTATGACACCTTTTAATTTCCTTTGGTAGGTTTTTAACTTAGACAGTTTTACCTTAGAGTCTCCTTCATATATAGTTTATAATTTGACCCAAATTTCCTTCGAAAACTTGAAATGGATCACTTTGGTGAACCTAGCCTTGGATAGACTACAAATGATAGCATTCATACATTTTGAATTATTCTCACTCAACTTCTTGTCAACATCATTAGTTGGAGGAGTAGTTGGTGTAGTGTAACCATCCATGAGAGATTGCCAAATATCAAACCCTAAAGACATGATGTATGTCCTCATCCTTATACTATAGAAAGCATAATTTGACCCATTGATTAATGGTTCTTACTTTTTATAGAAACCCTATATTTTTTGAATTTTTGTATTGTACCTTAGATCACCTTCAAATAGTTAAAATTTAAAATAAGGTCTTGCTCTGATACTAATTATTGGAGGTACATTCACTGAGAAGGGGAGGGGATGAATTAATGATGTAAGATATTTCAAACTTTAATTTCAATCCTTTCAAACTCTTAATAAATGACCATAATCATTCATAAAACATATGAGATGTTCATAATAATGAATAAGAAAGATGATGAAAGATCACACACATAACATTAGATCTACGTGGGAAATCCTCTTGGGGAATAAAACCCTCTTTCAAGCCTACAAACACATAAAATACTTGTCCTATAATATGATCACAAACAAGAGACCTCTTAGTTAAGCACCCAACTCACAAGGATAACCCACCCATAAATATGAAAAATCACCCACTTATTATAGATGTTAATCACACACACAACACCTATGAAATTAGTAGCTCCTAAATTTTGATTACAAATCAATTTGATTAGGGAAATAGTGTATAACATCTCTCTTCACACTCACTCAAACTTGCTCATACAAGTAATGCATCCAAAACACTCTTTTGGATCTCTCTAGTCTTTTCTTATCCTCAATAATATTTATACTTCACTCCATCCACTGAGTACACTCCCTCTGATCTCTTTCCTTCACCTCTATATTCTACTCTCTCACTACACATATTCAAGTCTAGAAATCATTACCTTGGTCTCCACTATTTATAGATTCTTCATGAAAATTAACTTTTTGGTTAGCCATGAGAATTTAATTAATCCTTAAGATGATTATTATGCTAAGACATAGCTTAAATATATTTCCACAGGTCGACCATAGCATCCATGGGTCACACTTAAGCAATTATACATTTTAATTAGGCCTTAATAGCCCTTACAGGTCTCATATAGACCTGTTCACCCATTAATCACTCCATCAAGAAAATTAAGAGCATATGATCAATTTAAAATATATGGGTCCACTCCATATAATCTCTATGTCATATTCATGTTATTTATCCCACTAAAACACCCTTATGCTAAAGCACAACCTAGTCAAACATTATTTTGTACACAATAACATCATGAATGAAAAAATAGTAAAATTTAAAGATCCATAACTATAAATATACAAATATTTATACCTTATAAATAGATTCAATGGATGTGTCTTGAAGTCTTATACAACTTTTCTTTTTATTTCATCAAGAAATTCATCCTGGATCAAAAGTTATATCCCAAAAACTAAGCACTAGTTTTCTTCCCAAATTTGAATATTTGAATTCCAACGATCATTGTATAGATGTTAAACATTGAGCACCTTAACTTCATCTCATTTGAATTCCACCCCTCACTCCCACAATTTTCCAACTCTAAGTCTTAAAACCCACTAGTTATACTCCACTCCCATTAGACCCCCAAGTGGTGCCTCCCCTTTTCATCATTACACCCCCTTTGTTATTTTACCAAGTATCTTGGCCTCGGTCATCATAAACATCTTTGCCTCTTCTTTCCCCTCTGATCCATCCATTTCACAACCAAAAACACTCTTGGTACCTTATTTAGGTGTGCCTTTATCAACAAGCATGACTACAACCATTATGAGAATACTATCAGTGGTAGGAACCCTCTTGATGCCCACTCTAATCATCCCAGTGCCTCCATCAATATCTTTGAGTCCTCAACCATTGACCCCCATGGTTATTATTATCCTATCTATTTTTTCCATTGAAACATCAAAATTTGACCCAATTAAGAGGCCAAAGAATAAGTAGATGACAAATAACACTTTAGCTCCAGCTCAAAGGCATTCTACTCTAATCTAACCTCCTCTATAGGCCTCAATAATTCCTTTATCCCTAGTCTCAACACCTTGGTACCTTGCTCCCTAACCTCCTCTTTCCATTACCTAGGGCACCATGGGATTGGCCTTAGACCAACCTATCTCTTAATTTTTATTTAATGACCCTTTCTTAAGGGAAATTGCACCTTAGGTGAAATTAACCCAAGAATAGTGGTGGGAAAAAATGTTCCCATGAGACTCCCATTTTTTCCTTCCTCTTTTCTCTCCCATGCCCACTCCACATCAACTACTTTCCTTATTCACTCCCTCCACTTCTACCATTTCCCCTCCAACTCATCCTCTTCCCTTCACCACCATTTTAGCCACCCCTACTACACTATACACAACCTAAGGAATGGTCCCAAGGTTACAGGTAACCCAGATGTATAATGGAGATTCTATTGAGCTTTAGGGAACATGAAGAGGACATTGATGTATAGGTTTATCCAAGAGGGGAACCTAGTGGTTTGGTAGACCCATTATGATCTATTATCCCTTGCTAATGTAAGGACTTCCATTTGGGAAGAAAGGATGGTTGATGACCCACTCTCCATTATTTAAGAAACTTATTATATGTCCCAACAATGCTTGAGGACATGAAAATCTAGATTCAAAGATTAGAAGCCTAAGTTAAGATCAATTTTCCCTTTGAGTTGATTGGGAAGGTCAAGGACACTCAATACTATTTTTAGTCCTTGGGAAAGTAATGAAGATTCCAACTGAGACCAATGTACTTATTCAACAAACCCAAGCCTACATGGAGATGGTTGCGGAGATTGATAAAAAGTGTAGGAAGATACAAGTGGTGATCAACAAGGTCATGTTCCTAGAGTTAAAAATTATGCCAAAATTAGACTTGGGTTTGTATCAAAAATACATGGGGAACATAAGTGTTAATATGGATGAGTGGTTGACCATGGCTAGCACTATGATTAGACCCTTAGAAAAAGAAAAAAATAAGTTATTGACCTACTTCAAGGAGGTTAATATACATGTGATATTCCACTTGAATGTCACCCTTTTAGACTAAGGGGAATTAATTTTCTACTTAGGTTAGTTCAACTAGGTCATGAGGGAGAATTTTTTTAGAGTAAACCAATAAGGGGCTTAGGCGGTGATAGATCTATCAATGTATTCCACAATAAAAATCAACTAGGGCTTCAAAGTCTAGGCATCAATGGAATCACCCTTCCAAGTATAACAGAGACTAAAAACTCGAGCTAAGGTAATCTTCATGGATCCCCTAATGAACCTTTCCAATATGGACAAAGAGTTTGACCTCATGGTATCCATATTGGATGTTAGGGATGCTAAATCAAATAAATTAGGAGCTAAACCTTCAAGGCCACCTCCATACATTAAGTAGTCCGCTTGGATATTTTATAAGTTTTTAAGGATTTATTTGTTTTGAATTTTGAACTACAATTGTAACTATCTTGAGTGGCCATCATGGCCCAAGATGGGATACTGATGCTATTCAGAGGTGAGCCCCATTAATATCTATATAAGTAAAAGTTATATTATAATATATGGGTTGATAAAAAATTTATTAAAATTTATGTATTATAGCCAGTGTCTCACCTACTTTTTGCTTCATCTCTCTAGACAATAAAGTTTGCCCAAATAAATTATTTTAACAACACTTATTTTAATGAATACAATTCTTATTCTCTACAAAGGTTTTGTTCTATATGTCAATTCTCTTTCATCTCCATTTTTGAATGACTTTCAATGCTAGGCTAATTAGATTAATACTTTGTTACTTTAGGTTTGATAAGTTATTATGTGCTTATCTATTATAATCTTTATGTGATTTCTCTCATTTCCCTTTTACAGTACTATTAATTTATGTGTTAATCTAAAAATTACCATATGGTGTTTATATGTACCTTACTATAAACTCCTAGTACTCATATTTAGTAGAGATTATATTGAAGGCATCCTCATGGTTCTATCTAACTCTTACCACTGTATGTTTTTGGATGTATAAATTTAGTGAAACTCGGTCTACAATGTTATAACTATGGAAAAGTCACTTGGTTTAATAATCAATGCATTGAATTCACTCTAGATCTAGAGGCTTCCTTTTCTACCTTACCCTTGCCTTTATTTTGTGTTTGTTAATTAAAATTGAGCTACTCTTTCCCCTTGTATTTATAAATATAAATCATAATACTCAACTCTCTTAATAAGCTTTAACAATTACACTTGTGTGTATACATGTTAAATTGAACTTTCAATGGTGATAGTTCATCTCTTGGAGACTATTCACATATAATCCATTTTTGAAGTTAAATACCTATAGCCATTCCCTAGGCTGATCCCAGATCAATCTTATAATGGAGGATGAAAGTCTGTAGTTATCCCCACCTTCCTTTTTAGGCAATGCTCGATCCCATGGGCATTTCATGAGAAGAGGAGTTTAGAGAAAATAGCATGTTATTGTGAGAATATATCAACCATTATCATTTTTTCATTTTTAGGTTCTTTAGGTTTTACCTTGTATCTTGGTTTGACATGAAATTTGTTAGAATATGTAGTTGGTGTGTTTGTTACATACATAAGCTTGTTCAAGGAAATAGATTTCATTTCTTGATTTTAGACAAATGGCATAAGTCATAAAAATATTTTAACTTATTAAATAAAATATACTAATGTAATGGGGAAATAAAATGTTTCTTAAATATGTATTAAAGCTATTTATTTTTCCATTTAATTTATAATTTTATGTAACATTATTTTATTCCTCAAGAAATATACATTGATAGGTTCATTGTTTCCTTTTTTGATCTTAGAAATTTTCACATATGACATATTTTTAGTGATGTTGATGGATAAATGTGATAGAAACTAACTTACTATGGGTTTGAATGCTTTCATTGATTAGATTAGTAAATCATAGAAACATATTAAAACATAGTCCTAGGCTCCTTGGAAATAATTTGGTTGAAATTTTATCATTTGAAGTAGAATAAAGGCATGTTGAATAGAAAGATCAAATAAGTTGTTCAATATCACCCTTACCATTATAAAATGTGAAATTGGGTGCAATAAAAATAGTTGGTAAAGGATGAAAATATATCTCAGGTGATATAGGATTATGTAAATACATCTAATGAATCAATAACATGAGTTTATTTCAAATCATTTTGCTCAATGTTGGTAACCTTGGCTTCAAAATTTTTAATAACTTGGAGAATATTTTGAACTATATATCCATAAGGAATAAGATTTGAGATTTGAGAAGCCACTAAAGGGGATGAAAACACCACTTGTGTTGATGTAGTCATTGAAACTAGTAATTGAGTTTAAGTACCATTTTTTACCATGGAGGATGGACTAATGATTTCTTTAATTTTGAGGAATAATGGTTTGAAAATATATCACATGTTCACACTAGATGTAGTAGGTAAGGTTTTACTCATGGGGTGTAAAATGGAAAGGGATGTATTATAGGCATATCTACTAGCACCAATATATATATCAATAGAAAGAAATGGTTGTTCACTAAAAAATTTTGATTTTTGAGTTTCAAATATATTATTTAGGATCTTATGGAGATATTTATTTTAACCTTTTAAGAATTAACAAGTATAAATCCTATGTTTGTTAAAGAGCTAAGTATACTAAATTAGGGTAATAATATGCAATAAATATAGCCATTTATTTGATATAGAATTGACTAGATCTAACCTTTTTAAAAGTAGTAATAAATAGTGCAAGTAAGAAATTATCTAGAAAATGGCTAAGACAGATGATATGGAAGATGAAAACTAAAGCAAAGGCTAATTTGATTGTCACAAATAGGATCCCAGTGTTAGAAATCTTCCTAGATAATAACACCTTAATTGGATAGTAGTGTTATTATTAGATATGTGGTACTAGTGTCCATATTTTGGTGGTAGTGTCCTCTATGTACGACTATCTTGAGCTTATGATTTCACTTATGTATGGATTTGTGAGGTTTATTATTTCATGCATGATTTATGAAACACTGTATATGGGTTATTTTGACAAATTTTTAGCAAACCCTAATCCTCCATGTTATTATGGCATCTAGTTGATACAAGCTAAAAAGTGTGTTTGTTAGTGGGGTAGGATAGACATCCTCAACACCCCACTATGATGAGAGCTACCTAAATATTAATACTCCAAAGAGGGATCAAGATTGATGTAGTTCTACCCACCTAAGTGTTGGTGCAAGTGCAAGTGAATCTAGTATGATAGTTGACTTGAGTGATTTTATTGTGCTTGTTACTATAAATCTAGATAATTTGAGCTTAGGACTATTACAATGGTAGTATGCAGAAGTAGGGAAGACTAATGATCGATAAACTTTATTATGCATAGATTTTTGGGGGTTTATACATGTATTTTGCATCTAATTTCCATCTAGTGTTTAGAGGGATAAAAGTCATGTATTTAAACTATTGTGATTCTTGTGTGGGTGTTAAAAGGGGTATAAGATGACCCTAAGAGGGTTTAGATTTGAAAAGATATCCATTTGTGAAAAAGGGAGGGAAAGGAACTTAACACCATTATTTGGACACTAGCGTTATGTGGCACTATTGTCCCTACTATGGAGTTAGTGTCCACTTGGACGAACACTAAGCACAAAGGGCCAAGATGTAAGAATGATGGTCTAGGTCTACTTTAAGAATGCTTAGGGATGCCTTGACCTGCATGAAGTTTGTATAAGTGTGATAATAGGCTATAAGATAGATATAGGGATAAACAAGGGATATGTAGTCTCAATTATCACTCTTAGCACATAAATACCACTTTTAGTTGATTACATTTCCCTTATTTATTCTAGAAATGAAGCAAAGATAAATTACTAGAATAAATGAAAAAGAAGTGTACCTAGACTTACCTAAGAGGTGAAGCCCATAAAGCTAGGCCTGATTATGTGAATCATGCTCTAATGCATGTCCTACAAGTGAAATGTGCATAAATTAGTCTTTACTTAATAGATATCAAAATCAAAGACAAAATTGAGTAAATAAGTAAAAATGAGTAAAAGAATAGGATAAAATAATTGAATGAATGCACCTCATTGGGTACATGAACCAATGCATAAGCCTAGTGATAACTTGTGTGTGTGCATATATATAATTATAAATCAATGATTAATTTAGACTAAGTTAATGTCTTGTTTAATCCTTATGTGTGGGTAGATTAAGAAATCAATCCATTTTTGAATCCATCATTTCCCACCCCTTCTTAGTGGATCATTACCTATGAATATATTGGATTGGACTAATGGTGTGTCCAACCCTATCATGTAGGTGGATCAAGAAATAAATTAGGATATGACTCCATAATTTCCTACCCATATGTAATAGATGAATTTGAAATTGAAACTACGTGATGTAATTGGAAATGTCTAACTTGGAATGTCAGCTATGCAACCACTTGAGTATATTAGGTAACTCTAAGCCACTTGGTAATGCTAACTACTATAGATAAAGGCATGAAATTGGTGTGTAAACTGGTATATAATGTAGGATGTATAAAAATATAGAATGACATGAAATTTGTCATTCTATTTTATCAATCATTTGTAAGTGAGCATACATAAATAATGTGTTGTGCACAAGATCCCAAATTTGATATCTGAGCATATGGATTCTGGATTGAGTTATAATAATTTATATCTAAGTGTCCATAATGAATATGGGAATGGTTATTTTGCACATGATACCCCCATTTTAAGAAAATAAGTATGAATCTTAGATAAGCTATTAGGAATCTGAGCAAAACTGATAAATTTTTAACTAAACTTGTATAAACATGTATTATACCTACTATACTTTTCTAGCTAGTCTAGGTTTTTATAAAATCAAGGCTACTAGAAAACAATGCCATATATTGGATAGTATCTCCATGTGGTTCTAGTGTCCTAATCCGGGTGCTAGTGTCTTTATTCTCTAATTTATATACAAATATGCTAATCTCTATGTCACCATTTTCCTAATGTGTTTCCCCAAGTTTGATTTCTATAATTTGAGCTTGTGTGCTAAAAAATGTAATGCGAGTACACTTTGGTAGATTGATATCTATGACAAACCCCTATGAATTCCCCCTCTTTTGATGGGAGTTTTTGAACCTATGCAAGAACTGTCCTCAAAATTAAAAGATCTACAAGATGTGTGTTAGCTGAAGTATATATGATATCCACATAATAATCTAATATAATGTGCATACATAACATTAGCATGTAATATAATATGAGAATAAGATTTTAATGTGTGATGTATGTAATCTTTATCATTCACAAGGGTGTCAATATAGATATTAAAATGTATGTAAAAACAAATATGAGTAACAAATGAGTAACTACCTAGGGGGATGGAGCATGATGTCCATAATGACACCCAAAGAGGAAGGAGAGATGCATGAGGTCCCTCATGGAATCTAAAACTAGAGTGTGTAATAAGTAAGATACAAGTGTCATGACCATGATGGATAAAATAAAGCATACATACAACACACATGAGGTACACAAAGTTCTCCAAGGGGCCACAATATAAAGGACATGGGAACATGTCACTAAATTTGAGAAAACAAGACATAAAAGGGCATGTTCAAATGTCCACATATGTAAACAATAAGAAAGCTGTCTTAGATCCACATAAGACATGTTAAAATGTATACATACATAATCAAGAAGGCACACACGAGGACATGGACACATTCCCAAAGCATACATACTATTCAAATGCCCTCAAATAGAAGAATTATAGATATTCAATCAAGTCTAAACTAGGAAAGGTATAAATGAAAGTATGCATGAAAATGTAATAAACATCTATGTAATAGATAAGATGTACATATGTTGAGAATGAAGTATTAATAGTTGGTAAAAAAATGTGTATAGTATGATCAATATCAAGATATAACAATGTTAAATCTATGGTGTAGAATATATAAAGATAGAACCTAGTAATTAAAATTGTGTATAGGGAACCCCCAAATGGGAAAATGTGTCAAATGAGAAACTTATGTATTGGTGTATATTAACCCAATGGGTAGATAATAAAAAATATGGATTAGTGTAGTGGACTTGAGTCCTATAGCAATTTAAAAGCACTCCACAATGATAAGTGAAGTAGATATGTATGATAAAACTAAGTATACTAGGATAGCTAACATATGTAGTATCTATAAAATATAAGAAATGTAAACATGGCATTACATAAAATCAATAAATTTGTGTTTTATGAGGAAATATTTGGATATTTTTGTGTTTTATGGATATAAGCTATGTGTAGATGCTTGAAAACTATGCAACATGGTTATAGTTGTTATCAAACACCCCTTATCCCCTTCGGTCTCCTTGGGTTAGGATTAATGATTAAAAATCCTTTAAAAATACCCATTTCCCCTCTTTGGCTAAATTAATTAAATAAATAAGGATTATCTACACCTCACCTATCCAAACTGAAGGTTATATGATCAACACCAAGCCTAAGGACCATTTCTACCCTGGCAGTTAATGCCCTAACTTCCTAGACTTATTCCTCACATGTCCCAATAAGATTTTTATTAACCTAAAACCATTTATTAACTTATAAACAACCAATAATTAGTAAAAATGGATAATTTTAGTCATTTTGACCTTTTCTTCCTAACCATCGGTGATCACTCCTTAATCAATAGTGGTTGATAAGGATCATTGATAGTTAATTAATCTAACCCAAAAGCCTTACCTCAGGGAGGCTTAAAATTACTTTTTTGTAGAAGGTTCTCTTACTCTCAAGTGAATCAAAGCTACTAAATGAACTAGGAATTAGACTAGAGATATTGAGGTGCTTCAAAAACTCACTAGAAAAAATAAAATACCATTACTCTACTAGTATTGCTCTAGGATATCTTGTAGATCACCACTAAAGCTCATCACTTTTCAATATAACATAATTAGAGATAAGTATTTGTACTATTTTTTAAAGTTTAGTAGATAGTCTAATTAGTTTTAGTGCTTGTTTCCATTCCCATTTATCTTCATCCCATTTCCTATGTTGGATTTTTACAACTCTAGGCACTTCACCTTCTACCACAAACCATTCTTACTCACCTAAATACCTAATATTTGAACCATGTACTTATAATAATTCATATCATTCTCATGACAAACATCCAACCTAGAAAACCACCTTTAGAGCCTCTCTACAACTCACCCAATAACCATTCTTGCCCAAACCAGATCTCATAATAATTAGTGATGGTCATACCTTGATTGAGGATGGTTAGCCATAACCACCAATGGTCATTTTGTGTTTCATCTTCTCCAAAATAGCAAGCAAATTTCACCTACCAATCTATACCCAAATTCCAATTTTTTATTTTTTATTACATCACAAAGTTTCAAATTATTTTTTGAAATAGGTTTGAATAATTTAGCATTTGTATTTATCAATTTATTGTTATTTTAGTAAAATCACTTCATTTATCTCTTGAATTTGATTTCAATACATTTTTTTGTTTTATGAAATCACCTACTTTCAATTTTCAAAACTTAATTATTTTAATGTGTGGATTGACAACCTCCAAGGAAGCTTAGTGATTTTTGGATCTATCTTTTACTAGGTATTTCACCTAGCTATATTACTAATCCACCATTTTATAGTGTCTTTCTTATCTATAGGTCATCCTCCCCAGACAAAGAGGAGTATCTATAATCAATTGGATTCATGCATGCACAACAAAATTAGGTTCTTCTATCACACCCTTATTTAAATTTTTTTCTTTCTTTCTTAAAATGAAATAAATGAAAAAAATAGTGAAACATTATGGCACGCCCGGAGGGACCCTTGAGATTTTGCTTGGGTTTGTATTTAGGAAATTTATTTGTATTGGAGAAGATTCATCCATTACATTCTTTTTTGAAAAATAAAACATTCTTTATTTCCTTTGTTCTTTTCCAAAAATCAAGTTTTAGTCTCTTTTGAATTCTTAAAAAAAAGTAAAAATTGTCATTTTTTCCTTCATTTTTGAAAATCAAAAGTATTCATCCTAGGCTTAGGACTTGCATCATCATATCGCATTTAGTTACATCTAGTTATTTTTATATTCATTTGAAAAGGATCAAAATTTACTTTGGGTCTAAAATTAACTTTAATCCATTATTTTCTTGTATTGTTTAGCTCATATAGCTTAATTAAAATCAAGTAAATCGGTCACAGTTTCACTTCATATCACACACATAAACACCAAACCACATATTTAATCAAACATAAAAACACTGGCATAAGGCCCAACTAGGATTTCATCACCTAGTGATAAACCTTTTCCTTTGTCTATGCCATTTAGATTTCAACACCAAGGGGAGAAACCAAGACTTATTTCATTGGATAAGTATAATCTCTATCAATTGGTATATTTTGGCTAAGCACCTGATACCCTTATCATTGTGGTTTATGAAGAGAGAGGGTAGGCCCCAATATTAAGCCATGTACCAAATACTAATATACATTATTGATATCCTTTAACAACCTAAAACCATATATAGACATCCTCTTATAGTGCCTACTCTATATGCCCAAGTTGATTCTCATAAACTTCTTAAAAATTGAGGCATAGCCCAAAGAGAGATAAAAAGTATTCTAGGATTTAAACATACTCTAGTGTATGCTTGTTTTTCTTGAAAATGTTTTATTTTAATTACTTTTATTTTAAGTGTGTGAGATTGATTTTACCTTTATTTCCTCTTTCTTTGAATGGTTTTGGCAAGACAACAACTAATAAACCAATTAAATGAAAATCCACCTCCCAACCACCCTTCTTCCTCATCCATGGAGTACATCTCAGATGTAGAAAGTTCCTCTATCACTTTGAAAGTCCTAGTATACCTCAAAACATTGCTCAAGGAGATACATATTTCACCACCCTTTTGGATAACAATCTTATATCCCTCCAAAACTAACTTAATATCATGTCTTACTATACCCCTAATTTAGTTCCATCCATTGAGCCACCTTATGGCATGACACCTCATCTTATGGGTAACACCTTTATTGCCATCATTTCCACACAACCTTTGGTCACCAAAGCCTCTTCTTCCACTAATAATCCCTCCAAAACCACCATCCAAAACTAATCTATTACACCAACCAACACCCAGACACCTTCCACCCCAACCAATAACCCTTCCAATATAAGAACAACCTAACCTTTGGTAATCTATACTCCACTTACCATTGGAGTGCATTCCACTAGTGTTACTACCCCACTTCTTATCATTTCCAACCTACCAACCTCCACTCTAATCCAAAATTTGGTAATTTTTGTACCCTCTATCTTTCCACCTATTAACACCAAGGTTATCATCCACCTTCAACCCATCAACCCAACCATTCATCCAACCCAACCCATGTCTATTCCCCAAAAAAGTTCCCATTAGACCAAATACAAGCTATATTCCTAACACACAAAGGTATATACTTCTACCTTCATCCCAACTTCCTATGTCTACTTACCCATATGTGGCATCTTCCCAACCACCGATGTCTATGTAAAAAAATGTGACATCCTCCAAATCTTCTACTAGATACCAGTATATTGCACCTAACCAACCCTAATAGAATATACCTTATTACTATGGGGCTGCATAACCACAAACTGATCTAATCAAGATGTTAATGGACAAGATAACCAATATAGAGTTATCCATTTTTGGTGCCCACAACCTCTTTTCATATGATCAAATTTGAAATGAACCAATTCATCTATCCTTCCCAATCTGACCATACCCTCCTAAATGGAAACTTTTGAAATTTTAAAATTTTTATAAAAATGAAGATCCCCAACAACATCTTATTAGAGAGTTTAGGCATTATTTTTATTTGATTAATTATGATGACTCTCTCTTCCTCCTCACCTTCCCCATGTCCTTAGGTAGTTAGGCATTAGATTGGTATAGTGATATTACAAAGCACTCCCTCTTCTATTTTTCCCAATTAGCTCAAATCTTCGTAGATCATTTCTCTATAAATATATTTAGGAAGGTTTCTATAACTGACCTATACTACATTAATAAATTTGAGGACAAGTCAATTGCTGACTTTGTGGCCCATTGGAGAGGTTTGATTAACCAAGTCTCCTTTTCTTTTACCCAACCTGAGTTGATTGAGCTTTTCTTTTGGGCTTGTGTCAAGCATCCTCAACCTTACAAGTTTAAAATTTTAGAAACATTGATGAGGATTTCACCATGGCACATAAGTTGGAGATTAGAGCCATCGATGAGGGAAAGCTTAAATTTATAAATAAGAGCTCTAGTTTCAATTCAAATGAAGCTTATTCTTCCAAAATCAATAACCAAACCAATACTAAAACCAAAACCAAAACCAAGGGAACCACAAATGTATTTGTGCTCAAAATGACTCCCCCACTAATTATTAACTGGCCCAATTCTTCTAATTATTCCAATCAAAAGGCTAAAAACTAAAATAGCTATAACCAAAATAGCTTTAGTTTTGGAAAAGTTGTTGAAATAAAATATCATACAACTTCCTCCAGTCAAACCCTCACAACAATTTGATTTGTCTCATCCTATACCTAGTTGGTATAAAGAAAATGAATTGTGTGACTTCCACCATGTCATTGGACATGATGTTAGTAGATATAATACATTCAAAATAATTATCCAAGGGTTGATTAACAAGGGGGATCTTACATCGGATAATCCTAATGTAGCCCCAAATCAATCACTTGACATATTTTCATATCCATTCCCCAACCATTCACCTTATACAAAAAAAATAACAATTCAAAATCCTCTCACAAGCATGAAGTTCACATAGTCAATGTCATTCTTAGTAAAATCATAGTATAGGAAACCATAGACCAAAACACTTCTTCCTCTCCACTTATTGAGGTATTGGAGCACCTACCATTCCTTTTGAAATTGAAATAAAGGAAGCCATTATTATTCCTTCTCCACTTTTTTAGGTAGTGGAAACCACCACCCCTTCTCCACTTTTTGAGGTATTGAAAACCACCATCCCTTCTCCTTTGTGAAGTATGATAGAGGAGGTAACTATCACTTCCCTTCCCTTTTCTTCCATGATAGATCTCTCTACTCTTCCTTTAGAAAGCATTCCTAAGGAAGAGGTTGTTTCATAGACCCCTCCCATGGAAGAATCACCTTTCAAGACCTTAAAAACTTTGATAAAGAAAAAGGAAAAGAAAACCAATACCATTTCTCAACCCCTTGTCTTATCTTCTAAGTCCAACACTAAAGGAATGAATCCAATCTATAAGAATTCTCTTGGTTGCTTTAAAACTTAGAGTTCTTATCCCAACCCAACCTTGATCAGGGCATATTTTGGCATCACCTTGGGATCCCTTATCCAACTAAGAAGGAGTTTTCAAACTCACCCTTTTCTACCCAACCTTTAACTTCCACTAGTAAACCCACCATCATTCCAACCAAACCAATGAAGCCTCCACCTCCCAAACCATAGATGAACCATCCAACCCAAAATCCACCCAAAGTAACCAAAATACCTTCCACCATCACAATAAATCCCATAAATAATCTATGCATGCTTCTCACTTAGAGCCTTACTCACCATCCATTAAAAGTATACCTCACACTACCAAACCCATCAAAGAAACCACAAGTTAAAATAACTAATAAAGTGGAGCCATATAGGATCCCAAAATCCAAAAACTTGCCATCCATTTCTACTTTGTCTTCCATTTTAAGACCACATCCTTTTTCCATCCTAGGACCTTATCCTTCCACCTCAATTAATAATTCAAGTCTCATAAATACAACTGAAACCCAACCTCCTCTTTTAGCTACACCTCTACCTATTCTTTCCATGTCTTCTACCTCAAAATCATGCACTACCATGACTTCCACTTCTAAATGTTCTATATCAAAACCATCCATTACCAAGCCTTCTATTTGCAAAACTTCTAGTTCTAAACCATCTACTTATAAGCCTTTAATTTCTAAATTATCTACCCAAAAACCACTCACCAAGAACATTAAACCATCCAAATCTCCTATTGACAAGCCTACCCCTAAGAAGATTTCTACCCCAGCTATCAAAGCCAAAAACTCCACTCCCTTACCACATTTTCTAGAGTTAGATTATACTATATTGAAAAGGTTACTCTAAGTATCCTACTTGGTATTGCCTGCTATAAAACCATTTGATCCACTTAGTTTTAAGTCATCTTGGTTTAATGATAATTTGGTTTGCTAATACTATAGGATGTTAGGACATGATATAGAGAATTGCAAAGCTCTCCAAGTCATATTCCACCAATTATGTGATGAGGAAAAATTATTGACAAAAGAACCTCTCATGACCCAACTAAAAAGTCAAGATCCAAATGAAACTTCCCTAAACCTACCTACCCCCATACTATAATCTAAGAGTGAAGAGGAAGCAAAGCAGTCCACTAGCTCAACTCCTCCCCAAATCCATACCATTCATGTGGTCACTCAATCACAAGCCCAAAAAAAGGACAAATGGAAATAAAATGTGTCCATTCCATGGACATACCCTTCTTCCACTACCAACTCACTTAACCAAGCCCAAACACCTTCACCCAAACCCAAGGTTTCTATCTTGGGTGCCTCCCAATCCAACCCTTCCGAGTCAATCCAAAGACTAGTTCTAAAATAACTTCACCAAATACCAGTGAAGATGAAATTATATGAGATAATTAATACCTCACCCCATTACTATCAAATAATTATGGAGGCCTTATAATCTATAGAGGTTCAACCAAAATATTGACAACCTATAGTATCCTTCATCAAATCCCTTTAAATTTCCACCCTTGTCACCTTCAAGGATTACTAATTACCCCTTGTTCATCCCAATTATCCAAATCCTCCCCTTTTCATTACCACCTACATCAACCAAACCCACATCAAGATATTTATGATTGATGGGGGAACCTACATTAACATTATTTCCTCCCATGCATATGACCAATTGAAATTTATAGAGAACATCATGTATTAAACTATAGTATTGCTCTAATCCTTCAATGATATAATGGCTACAAACTTATGGAAATTTATCCTTTATATTCATTTAGGACCTCATGCTCTTCTTGAGCTCGTCTACATGGTAGAATGTGAATTCCAATATAATGTTTTTCTTGGATGCCCTTGGATCCATTCCATTGGTTATGTGCCATCCACCTTACATCGATGCATCAAATTTTAGTATGAAGGTCAAGTCCATACCATACCAACTGACCTCATCCCTTTTGCCTCATGTAATATGACTTATCAACGTAATGATGTTATCTTCCTTCCATTAACCAATATTTTACCAGATAAGGATGAATCCTCTTCTTCTTCCACTAACCAAGCTTCCACTAGCTCATCCATACCTTCCACCTAAATCCCTATGAAGGGTCATTTGGAATAAACATTAAAATGTCTCTCACTTGGGGAGTATCACCTTTTGACCTTAGATGCCTTACCTACTCCCCAAGAGTATGGGAACCTAGACCAACAACCTAGCTATGATTCCAATATTAGAACCATTATTCCATTTATACCCCCTAATTGCCAAACTAACCTTATTTATGGGGGGATTGAGCAACCACTTCATGAATACACTACCTCCTCTTCTCTTAAACCATTCAACTTAAATTTGTCCTACCTAGATAAGTCAGAGTTTGCTAAGACCTACCTCCATAGGTGTACTTGAAAAGGATTCAGTCTAGGACACTATGATCATTGACCACATGAGTTATTACAATGTAAAACCCAAAAAAATCATGATTGATTTGGTCTCAGATTCATTCCACTATAGGAACCAACCAACACACCCCCTATCACTATCATTGAGGAATAAATCCTATCCTCACCAACCCATTCCCCTTCAAAATCTGAGGATATCAAAATCATTCCCTCTAAATTTTTTTCATTAACATGATTGGTTTAGGACCCATAAATTATAAAAAGGATGAGGATACCATTACCATTCCTTTGACTCATCTTGAGATGGTAGAAGACAACTTTCCTTCCATTCATATTATTTAGTGTCAAGTTGATGACTCCCTTCTCACCTATCTTGGTGCAGAAGATTCCTCTATTCACAAAACTCTCCCTCCTAAGAATTCAACCATGTTAAATTAATCCATTATTGATGTCAACTTGGGTACTCAAGATAAACTTCACATAGTCAAAATTAGTCAATCCTTAGATTCTTCAAAATGTCAAAACTTTTCTTCCTTCTTGCAAGACCAACGCATAGAATTTTCTTGGTCTTACAATGACATGATAGTTATCAACCCCACCATAGTCATACATTACTTCATTACCATGCTTGATGCCTTTTCTTAGGCAAATTATTTTTAAGATTCACCCTCCTATAGCCCTTCTTATCAAAGAAGAGATTTAGCACCTCTTATTTATCAATTTCTTCTAACCCATTGACTATCCCCAATGGGCCTTAAATTTTATCCCTATTACCAAAGTGATAGGGGGACTTAAAATTTATGTGAAATTTCATGATCTTAACCTTTATTACCCAAATGATGACTTCCCTTTTTCAATCATTGATCAGCCATGAGATGTTATCTCTTATGGATGGGTTCTTGGGCTATAATCAGATCTTGATTATGCTCAAAGATCAACATAAAACAATATTTATCACCCAATGGGTAAATTTATACTATATGGTCATGCCTTTTGGACTAAATAATGATGGTGAAACATAACAACATTCCATGACGTATATCTTTCATGACCTTATTCATAAAACCATAGAGGAATACATAGATAACCTCCTTACAAATTCTAAATGTCATAAAGATAATTTGGTAGTGCTAAAGGTTATCTTCAAGCATCTTGTACATTTCCATGTCTAACTTAACCCCAAAAAGTTCATCTTAGGGGTCTTTTTAGGAAATATTCTTGGCTTTATTGTATCTCTTCATGGAATTGATGTCAATCCCATTGAAGTCAAAGTAATCCTTGACATGGTTCCTCCATCTAACCTCAAGCAAATCTATAATTGTAAGGGGAAGCTCCAATCTATTTGCTACTTCATCTTTTAGCTATCTGATAGATGCAAACCTTTCCATCACCTTCTTAAGAAATATATCTATTTTAAGTGGAATAAATACTATCAAAAGGCCTTTGACTTGATTAAAGAATATTTTCTTTCCCCATTTATTCTTGTTCCTCTAAAATAGGACCAACTCTTCTACCTATATATTTTTTCCACCAAACACTCCTTAGAATAAATGCTTACACATCATGATGATAAGCATAAAAATCAAGTCATCTACTATATAAGTCAAACACTTATATACTATGAAACTTGGTACACCCATAATAAAAAAATTTACCTCACTTTGGTCTTTTTGGCTTCCAAACTCCATCATTACCTTCTTAACCATAAAACCCATGTCATAACTAACACCAACACACTTAAGTATATGCATTCTAAGCCATACCAAAATCATTTTATGATTAAATGGCTCATGTTTTTAGTTGAGTTTGACCTTGAGTTCCTCTAGTAAAATTAAATTAAAGGGAAAGTTATTTATAACCAATTGGTTAAAGCACCCTTGGCAGACAACCAACCTTCTCCTCTTAAGTTTCTCGATGAATCCATCATAACTCTTTCTCAAGAGGACATCACTTATCATCTGAACATGTTATTATATGGATCAAAGTGTCAACATGGTGGGTTTTTTCACATTTTTATTATTCCCCTTGATAGTGATCCCATTCCTTTATCCTTTAAGCTTGATTTTGATTATACCAACAACATGTCTGAGTACGAGGCCTTGGTCATAGGTCTCCAAATTGCTTTAGCTAGGAGTCAAAATAATTTTTTTTTTTTGGTGACTCCCAACTAGTGGTCAATCAAATTGATGGTTCTTACCAATGTAAAAATGACATTCTACAATAGTACAAATAATTAGTGGAGGTCCTCTTAACATCCTTTAATAATTACCTAATTAAAAACATGTCATGTTCCATGAACAAATTTACCAATAACATGGCCTCTCTTACTTCTTAAATCCCATTTGTGCCTTCTGACTATAAACTCTTTGTCACCATTCACTACCTTCACAAGACTTAATACACTAAATTGAACCTCCCTTCCATTTGTCACATGGAAGAGGCCTAATCTAACATTTGGTATAAGCAAATATTTGAATATATTAACCTAGCCATTGTCACTTCCAATATTTATAAAAATAATTGAAGCACATTTATATAGAGTACCTCCCCTTACAACATAGTAGGACAAATTATTTGCAAATGTAGCTTTGATGGTATCCTCTTCCAATGCCTATGTAGTCATGAAATATCTCATGCTATCAAGGAAATACATGATGGGATTTGTGGAGGACACTTTAGTGGTTTAATTATCACTAAACATATCATTTATCTAGGCTATTATTGTCTTAACCTTAACTAATACTATTGTGATTACATAAAGAGGTGTGCCAAATGTTAACAACATGCTAATTTTCATCACACACCTAGTCATAGTCTTTAGGTATCTAAGGATTTATGGCCCTTATCATAGTAGGGTTTAGATATAATTTGTGAAATTAACTGATGGGTGTCATCATTCCCTTCATTTAATCAACTTCCTGTTGATGTCATATTTAACTAGGGTTGTGTCTAAAGCTATATGCAACAAGAAGAATCATAGCGATTTAGTATTTGATTGTAGATATCTGTATTTTTTTTGTTTTGGGGGGTTTTTAATGTCTTGAGGACTTCTTGGTTAAAACCTTATTGGAATCAATCTATGCGAATTTGCCAGAAGTAGACACACGTTGTAGAAATGAAATAGATCGCTGGAGATAAACACACTTTTGCAGAATGAAATAAATTGCTAGAAATAAACACACTTTTGTAGAATAAAATAGATTGCTAGAAATAAACACACTTTTGAAGAATAAAATAGATTGCTATAAATAAACACACTTTTATAGAATAAAATAAATTGCTGGAAATAAACACACTTTTACAGAATAAAATAGAATGCTGGAAAATGATTGCAAATAAATGAGAATTTAATCTAGAATGCCTGAAGGAAAAAATTTAAAACAAATTTGAACTTTAAGGAGTTGGAAGCATTTATAAATTTAACAGAGTTACCTATTTGATTTTTTGAATAAGATATAAATACCGACCGAAAATGAAGATCCTAGTTCTTTGAAGGAGTGGGCCCTTGCTCTGCCTAGAAATAGGATTTGAACAATTTAATTTGCTTTTAAAATAGAAATGGCTTATTTCATTGATAAAATGTTTTGTATTAAAAAAATGTACTAATCTATCCTTTTCTCCCTATTTTTCAATGATCTTCTATTTCTTCCTAAATTCCTAGGTCTGTATATATAGATGATTTGATGGTTGTAACTGTTTCATAGATACAATGGAACTAAATCATACCCATAATAGATATTGAATCAAGATGTGGTTGGATGTCCAAATATGTGATAAATGTCTTGGATCTACAAATATGGAAATTAGGAATCTGCTTCTGATTTAATGGGATCATTGACTTGACAGATTGCTGACCATTTTAGAATAGATCGTTATCAGTTCCATATCTAACCATGAAAGTTCTAGAGCTTATCTATAGGAGTACCAGAGCTAATTTAGATAATTCTAGAGATTAAATATAGAGTTCCAGAGCTAAGTCTAAAAATGTGACAACTTGAAATAGTATGGTGGAGTTTCAAAACTAAGCTAAATTGATTCTATGCTTCCAAAAACATGCAATCCACTTCATATTTGTTCTTTAGCCTAATGATGACCTATTTTATTTCAAAACTTGAATTTTCCAACACACTTGTTAGGAATTATAGGTTTTTAAATGTTAGAATCATAATCAACAAAAGATGGATAATTACATCCTAACTCATCTCAGATCAAAATAAAAGTTACAAAATGTAATAAAACTTAATAGAAAGAAAGAGTAAGATGAGGTCATTTACTATACATTTATCAGGCATATCCTAGCCTCATCATTTCCCCCATACTTGTTTGTAAGTCCCTTTACAAACTTCACTCTTCAAATTTAGGATTATATATCCTACATTCCATTTGATTGCTCAGATCAAATGGCTAGAACTGAATATCCAAATGCTTTGATCTAGAGGTATATACCCAGCTCCTACTTCTACTTTTCTTTTTCATTCCTCAAATTGAGTGGGATTTTGAAGTTCTCTATTTTTCCAAGGAGATATGGTAGTGAGAAGTAGAGGTGGCCTTGTCTGCATGCCCATCCATATGCACCGAGGAGTTTCATTGATTCAAGGAATTATTGTGCATAAAGCTTTTGCCCTTTCTAGACTCCAGATCAAATTTGAAGGGGATATTACTTCCCTTCTTTTCAATGCCACAAGAATAAATTCCCATCTTTTTAAACATGCATCATAGATATTATCAAAATTTGCCTTCTCATAAGAGGTGAAGACATTAATGCTTTGTTGTAAATTGAAAATATAAGGTCCCTTGAATTTGTCATTAAATGCATGGGATTGGAAATGTGTAGCAAAGGCGAGTGGGTTACCATAATGAATTATCATACAGAGACTAGATGAACTAGCCTTTGACCAATGCTCTAACTCCCTTTTTTGCCATGCAATCTGATTTTGAAAAATAGAGACAAATGTGTTAAGCTAGCTTTCCCCTACATACAAATTGATCATAAAACTTGTATTTCTTTCTAACATAAAATTGCATAGGTAAAATTCACAAAGAAGGTTTTTCTATTCTATATTGGCTAAGGAGTAGGTGGCAAAGAAATTAGCTTCGTCTTTTATTTCATGTGGAAGGCCACATGCTATCCTTGCCAACTACCAGTGAATGAATTGTTTCTCTAAAAACATGTTATAAATAGGAGGTCTTCTACACACAAGCAATTTCTCACTCATCATAAAAACTATTTGTATTTTCACAAGACATTTATACTTATCATTTTCCTCCTTATAAAATTTTTCTTCCCATTCCTTCCTTGCTTTCTCTTCTTCTGCCAGTTTGCCTTTTAAGTCTATATTGGATGCCTTTATTACATTGAGTTCTCTACATGTATCATCCCATAACTACTTGAGTGGTAGATAAGTCAATTCAGTTTGTGTAGAGACTATTGACACAGAGGTTTGTATTGTACATTTTTCCTCGTTCTCCATTAGTTGCCTTTTAATCTCTACCAATTCCTCATTCTTGGCTGTGAACTAGTTTGTTAATTATTCAAGGAGCATTTATTTTTGTTCTAATTTGAGTTTGAGGAAGTTTAATTCCTCATCATTTTCCTTGATAATAAGTTCTACTCTAGATAAAAATAGAGAATATTTAATCTACTGGTTTTGTTCTTTTTCTAAAATTTCTTGGGAAGTTAAGCATTCTTCTTCTATCATAGGGGATTTCCCTTTCCTTCTCCAAGATGTATGTTCATCTTCTGCATGTGATGGTGCTGATATCTAACCCATTTCTTGGAAAACTGGCTCCTCAAATCTTTCATCTCTTTTTTCCTTTTTTGTTTGGCTTGGTCCAGGAGGAGTCATGGCCATGCTGGCCAAAATATTAGTAGCTTCAATTTCTAGCCTTTCTTGTTCTTCCATCTCCTTTGAACTTTCTTTAGACTTTTTATGACATTTTCTTTCTTAAGGAGACTTAAAATGTGTAAACATGGGTTTCCTTTTAGAACTTCTTCTGATGTACACCTTTTGCTCAGGTCTAGGTGAACTATCACTGTCAGAGATAGGTATCAGTTCTTCTATAGCTTTAGCAGAAGAAGAAATTTCTTGAGAAGGCACAATAGGGTCTACAATTTTAAATTTTCTTCCAAATTTTCTTCTTTTTTGTATTTCCTCTTCCCCTAATCTTTTCTTTTCCTCAGTAATGGTAGTATTTTTCAAATGAACTGAAGGAGTAGGAGTTATTATTGTTATTTTGGAAATACTAGGGTTTTTCCCAAATTTGCCAAGAAATTTGTCCCACATTTCTTCCCCATTTTTATTTAAAATAAAATGGTGTTGGCATACTAAATGCACTAACCCATGATGTCTGATTGTTCTTACACCCCAAGAATACCTCTAGGCCATGGTATGGATGGATTAAAAAAAGAAACCCTAGAAGGTTTACTATATATTTTAGTTTTTCAACTCCATATCTAAGGTGTATACGGATTTTTAGGACTTTTTTTCCTACTATCCCAAATTGTCCATCACAAGTTAAATATTTAACTATCCAAAATGCTACTCTGTCAAAGGGTTTGGGCAAGCTGGCCCTTTTGACTCCTTTGATGATTTTATTTATATTATAAATATACTAGGGTTTAGCTTCCCCTTCTTTCAATAGGGTTTTAGCCAGGGCTTTTAATGTCCCTTTGACATGGTTTGGGATATGCACTATTGGTATTCTAGACATCTCATTTATTACTTTCACATAAAAATAAATAAAAACCTTCTAAATTTTTGTTCTTATTTGTTCTAAATTGGTAATGAATTCTCTTACTAGTTCATCATTATATTTGGGAAATTTCCTTAGAAACTCCAACCATCCTGCCTGTTGAAAGATATTTTCTACTTCTTCATCTGCAAGGAGTTGGGTATCATTTTCTAGTTCTGACTTCTTTTTGATTCCCATGATTCATTCTTCTTAAATATTAGATAGGTTAGTTGAAGATTGCTTCTTTTATCAGTGGAACTAATGATTTTGGCTATAGAACTAGTGGATTCGGTTGCTGATCTAGCAAATTTGATAATAGAATTACTGTACTCAGCTGTGGAACTTAGTAATTTTGACTATGGAACTACTATAATCAGCTGCAAAACTGATAGAGGTAATTCATTGTATCTCTTTTGAAATATTTTTGTAGCTAGCTTTTATGATTATCTACCAACTCATTCCATCATCAATATCCTTCTCATGATTTTGCACATTTAACCATGATGTACAATAGATGACTCATCATACTAATCTTTTAAATTAAGTCTAATCACACATGCACACTTTCAATTTAACCTTTAACAAGTTTAAAACATAATTTCCATCCTTGATGATGTAATTCCTCTATCATGATGACTCATCATTCTTGAAAAACGGTTAGAAAAAAAATGGCTAGAATAATTTTTTTTTAATTTAAATTAGCCATTTATTTGAGAAGATCAACCACCATCACTAGTTTTCAATTAATCCCCTTTTTTTAAGAAGAGAACACCATTTACTGGTTTTCATCCTCTTCCCTTATTCTAGATCTTTTCATCTAATTATTTTCTCATTCTGGAAGAACTAAGTTCTTCCATATGATCAAATTCTTTGTTTGCTTCAATCTGCTTCAAGAATTCATCCTTAGTAGGAGGCTTCCTATAAAGTTTTAGCCTGTGTCTATTGACCAAGAGTATTCTTCTGCTACCATCAATGGGAAGTAACTAGATATAACCATTGTCAAATATTTTCTTGATCTGATAAGGTCCCAACCATATATTTCTTAATTTGCCTTTGAATTATTGGTACTTAGAATCAAATAGCAATGCCCAATCTCCTACTTTGAATTGTCTTTCCTTGATATGTGAATCATGCCATTGCTTCCTTTGACCTTGGATTATCTTTGTTTAGTGAAGTGCTTCCATTATGAATTCATCCAATTCATTGAGTTAAAGGATTCACTCCTTTTGAGCTACATCCAATTCAATTCCCACCTTAGTTGTTGTCCTCAATGTCTATAATTCAAACTCAATAGGAAACAAGGGTTTTTTCCCATAGACTAACTCATATGGTGAAAACCCTATTTTGGTTTTCCAAGTTAAATTGTAAGCCCAAATAGCTTCAGGTAGTCTTTTTACCCAATCTCTTATTTTAGCTTCAACTATTTTAGTGAGGATGTTTTCTAATTCTCTATTTGTTACTTTAACTTGTCCATTTGCTTGCGAGTGATAGGGAGATAACTTCCTATGATTGATTTGATAATACATTATGAAGGCTTGGATTATATTGGACATAAATTATGGTCCCTAGTCTAAAACTAAGCTTCTTGGTGCTCCAAACTTTACCATAATTATGTGCCAAAGGAAATCAATAACTGTTTCTTCAGTGGCATTTGTTAAAACTTGCACTTCTACCCATTTTGTTACATAATCAATACATATAATAATGTGCTCTTTTCCTTATGAAAGAGTATTAAAGGGTCCAACAAAATCCAATCCCCATCTCTCAAATGGTTCAATCACTACTTATGGTTGCAGAGGCATTTCATTGGTAATGGTTGGCTGGCCCATCCTTTGACAAGGATCACACCGCCTGATATATCTCTTCACATCTTTGTACATAGATGGCCAATAATAACCAGTGCTAAGTATCTTGTGAGCTATTATTTTCACTTAATAGTGTCCTCCACTTGGTTCATCATGCCATGCCTGGAGGATGTCAAAGATTTCATCTTCTCTCACACACCTGCATAAAACCAAATTAGGACCATATTTAAATAACATTCCTTTTAACCATTTGAACTGTGTACTAGTTTTGATTAATTTCTTTATTTGATTTTTAGTGAACGAAGGAGGAAAATTTCTTGTTACAAGATAATTTTCCATGTTAGCAAACCATGGTGTATTAGCTAAAATAATAAACAATTGTTCATCTGGAAAGTTATCCTTGACTGGATTCTGTTCCCTTGTAGTGGTCAATCTTGACAAGAAATTAGCTACCACATTAGAGTTGCCTAGATTGTCCACAATGGTAGTATCAAATTCTTTTAGAAGTAATAACCATCTAATTATTCTACCTCTAACCACTGGTTTGTTCATTAAATATTTAAATGCTGAGTGATTTGTATGTAAAAATATTTTATACCCTATAATATAATGTCTAAATTTATTGATTGCATATATCACAGTCAAAAATTATTTTTCAGTGGTAGTGTAAGTTCTTTCAATGGGAGTAAGATTTTTATTGTGATAATAAATAGCATACATTCTTCCTTTTTCATCTTTTTGTCCCAAAACTACACCAATTAAGGTATTTGAGGCATCAATTTGGATGTGAAAAGGTTTTCCCCAATTAGTTCCTTGTAATATTGGGGAAGTTACTAATTTCTCTTTAATTTCTTAAAAAGCATGTTGACACTATTCATCCCAAATAAATTCATAGTCCTTGGTAATAAATTTAAACAAGGGGGTAGAAATTTTACTAAAATCCTTGATAAAGCGTCTATAGTATCCAGCATGTCCTAAAAATGATTTGATATCTGTGGGAGTTTGAGGAATAAACAAGTCTAAAATAATCTTGATTTTGTTTTGGTCAACTTGAATTCCTCTTTTTTTTATATGGTGCCCTAATACGATCCCTTCATCAACCATCATCAAACATTTCTCATGACTAAGAGATAAGTGATGTTGTTCACATCTTGTTAATACTCTATCCAAAAATTTTAAGGCATCATCAAATGTATCTCCATACACAGTAAAGTTATCCATGTATACCTCCACACAGTCATTTTTTAGGTCTACAAAAATTACTAATACAACTCTTTGAATGGTTTCTAGAGCATTGCATAGTCCAAATGGCAATACCCTGTAAGCAAAGGTACCCCATGGACAAGTAAATGTCATTTTGTCTTGATCCTCAACAACAACTCTGATTTGATTGTACCCACTAAATCCATCCAAGAAGGAAAATGATTGTTTACCTAAAAGGTTGTCTTAGACTTGATCTATGAATGGTAAGGGAAAATAATCTCTTAGGGTGGATTTGTTTAGTTCCCTATAGTCAACACAAATTCTCTATTTTCCATTCTTTTTAGGGACAATTACAAGAGGAGACACCCACTGGCTATCTGAGATAGGGTAGATAAAACCTACTTGTAATAGTTTTTCAATTTCTTGTTTGATTATATCCCTTAAGGCTGGATTAGTCCTTCTCTGAGGTTGCCTAACTGGTCTAATGTTTTCAGTATAAATGTGATGGGTACAGATACTTGGATGAATTCCCTTCATATCTTTATAGTCCCAAGCAAAAGATTTAGTATGATCCTTCAGAACATCAAATAGTTTGACTTATTTGTTATTCTTTATGTAGCTATTAATATTCAAAAAAAAAATTGGTTGAATCTCAACATGTTTGGTTCTAGGATATGATGAACTAATTTCTTGAAATGGTTCCATTAAGGTATTTAATAGATAGACATGTGGCAACAACATATGATATGTAGCAATATCTTCCAAAGTTCTTAGAGGCAGAATGCTGGATAAGGGACATCAAGAAGAGTTATGATACTTATCTTTTTATAGGTCAAACTCCTCGTTACTATTGTTTTCCAAAAATTCTTCATCATTGCTTGATATCTGTAAAGCTAAAGCTACAAATCCTTCCTCTCGCCAAGAGAAATCATGTTCCTCTAGAGTGAAATTATATTCATTTATAGAGAATTGGCATGGTTCTAGAACTAACTGTGATGGTTTTAGAACATATTTTGCATGTTCTAGAACTAATCCTGACTACTCTAATAATGATTGATGTTCATTTAATGAAGGATTAACCATATCATCTATTTCTCATACATGATCCTACAATGTTATCATATCCAAAGAAGACATATTTTGTTCATTAATATTAGGATTATCAACCCATAATTTCACTTGATTATCAATAAAAGGTCATGCAGATGGATATAATGTAATTTGGTTAGAATTCCTACCATTTGAAATAGTCATATCACCCGACCTGTAATCAATTAAGGCAGAAACTATAGCTAACCATGGTCTCCCCAAAATGATGGGATAACCAAGTGTTTTACCTTTTGGTTGTAAGATAAGGAAGTCAACTGGATATTCCCATGATTCCACCATTACTACCACATCTTCAATAACTCCTTCTGGTTTTGCTACAGACTGATCTACAATCTGCAATATGGTATTAGTAGGTTATATGCCTATTAATGGTAATGTTTTCAATGTGTCCACTATCATTACATTGATAGCTATTCCCAAATTAATCAAAATGTTATGTATATCCTTATTCCCTATAGAAACAAAAATAATAGGGCTTCTAAGATCTCCATATTTTGGTAGTAGGAGTTTTCCTGCTAATAAATCAACAAGTTTCGCATCTACCTGAATAGTCCTGGGGCACTACTTATTTCTTCCAAGTTTTTTAAAACATAATAGTTTGATTAACTTGTTCAACTCTGGAATATCCTTAATTGCTTGTAAAAATAGTATTTCAATATTTAATGTTCTTATTTCCTACACCAATTCAGATTCATTAAGTTCCATGATTTTTTTAAGTCTTTCTAGAAATGGAATCTCAGTAGAATTTCTTTCTAGCTCCTTATATTTTTCTTTGTCATCTTCCTTAAGTGTAACCTATGCTAGGGGTTTTAGATTCTTCTTTCATCTCAGTGATTATAATAGGTGGACTGCTATCTATTTTCCTTGATCTGGTTTGAAATTTTTTATAATCCATTGTATTTAAATCAACTAATTTTGTTGGTTCTATTTCATATCCAGGAGTTATTTGTTTATTTCTTGGATTTGCTACTGGTTATGATGGCATTTGTGTTTGGATTATGTTTTCAACCTATTTGATTTTGTGCTAGAGTTCCCATTATGGCTTGTTGGTTCTAATTTGGATGTCTTCCCTTGCACATAATTATTAGGGCCCCATCTAGGTTGTGGCCAAGCATAAGGATTTCCTTGACCAGCCCAAGGTTGTTGATGTCCTTGAATATACCAAGATTGACTTGCCCAATCTTGAGGATGCCATGTGGGTTAAGGGGCCCAAGGTGGCTGTCCCCAAATTTGTGGTACTATTTGAGCTTCCCATGGCATCATCCAAGGATTAGGAGCTAGTCTTGGCATAAACTATCCTTAGTTAGGTTATCTCTAAACAAAATTTAATTCTTCTATGATGGATGATGTATTGGTTTGTTAGAGCTAATTTTTTATGAGTGGAAGAAGAGAATAAGCATGAGTATCATGTTCTTTAGATTCACAGACAAGACATACTTCTATTTTATCCAAAGGACATTCCCTTATTACATGATTCTTCCTACATCTAGGATAATACATGGCTAATGGTTCAAGTTGGGCATTTACTTTATCTTGCAATCCATTAATGGTGGAGGTTAATTGAACTAATATGTCTATTTTAAAGTTTTCCAATTCATCCATCAATTTGTTCATATCTGGATTCAAATTTTTAACCATTTTCCCCTTTCTAGGTCCACCCCTTGTCCTTGAATAGTTCCTACAAATTTCTATGATTTCATCCATTCTTAATTGAGCAATGTTTCCTCTGCCAATTAATTCAAGGGTTTCCCTAGATTCATTATCTAGACCTTTACAAAAAATGGTTTTACTTAAAATCTTATTAAAGTAAAAATCCACATCTTTTACTCACACAGAGGAATCTGTCCAAATAATCTTACATATTTTCATCTTCTTCCTGTTTGATTTTGAGAAATTCTTCCTTTTGATTTCTTCCTCTACAATAATCTTGATATTTGTCTAGGAAGATAGTTTCCATTTGTTCCCAATTGGTAATAGAATTAGATGTTAATCCCGTAAACCACCTCATTGCTTCATCCTTTAGAGTAGATGGAAACAACTTTAGTTTTTGATTATCTATCTTGTAATCATAAGTCTAACATAGTACTTTAAACTCAAATAGAAATTGGTCAAGATCCTCAGATGAAATTCCTCTAAATGTAGGCAAGTGTGTAGGTGAGATGCTTTTCATAGTAGTTTCATCATCCTTGATCTAAATGGGATAGGTAAAGGTTCTCTCAGATTATCTTCCAGCTTCTCATGCCATCTCTTTGGTATTTTCTAGTCCCTTCTCCCAGTTAATGTGGTATGTAGTTTGTTTTGGGGATGGTGAAAATTCAGGAGTAGGAGGTTGACTAATCAATTGATAATCAAAACTTTCCCTCAATGGATCTTGAGAAATAATCTTCCTCCCTAAGGTTCTACTTGGTTCTGGTGATTGATCCAAAAATTATAAAAATGGCAATTTTACTTCTTGTCTTGTAGGAGATAATGGTGCCTCTAATTTTTGCTCAGCATCCTTTCTTAAAGTAGAGGATGATGGAAATTCTTGTTCAGATATTTTGGGTAGAAATCTACCCTTGGAGTCTCATGGTATACTCATAAATTAGGGAAAATTTCTTAAATTATGAAATGAATGATTGTTGCTCTTGTTGACACGTAGTTAGAAAATTCCAACTAGTGAGTCCCCAACAATGGTGCCAAAAATGATGGGTGTCATTATTCCCTTCATTTAATCAACTTCTTGTTGATGTCATATTTAACCAGGGTTATGTCTAAAGCTACATGCAATAGGAAGAATCATAGCAATTTAGTAATTTATTGTAGGTATCTATATTTTTTTTGTTTTGGGTTTTTTTTAATGTCTTGAGGATTTTTGGTTAAAACCTTATTGGAATCAATCTATACGAATTTGCCAGAAGTAGACACACATTACATAAATGAAATAGATCACTGGAAATAAACACACTTTTGTAGAATGAAATAAATTGCTGGAAATAAACACACTTTTGCAGAATAAAATATATTTCTAGAAATAAACACACTTTTATAGAATAAAATAGATTGCTAGAAATAAACACACTTTTGCAGAATAAAATAAATTGCTGGAAATAAACACACTTTTGCAAAATAAAATAGATTGCTGAAAAATGATTGCAAAGAAATGAGAATTTAATCTAAAATGCCTGTAGGAACAAATTTACAATAAATTTTAACTTTAAGGAGTTGGAATCATTTATAAATTTAACAGAGTTACCTATTTCCTTTTATGAATCAAATATAAATACTGACAAAAAATGAAGATCCTGGTTCTTTGGAGGAGTGGACCCTTGCTCCACCTAGAAACAAGATTTGAACAATATAACTTACTTTCAAAATAGAAATGGCTTATTTAATTGATAAAATGTTCTATATTACAAAAAAGTACTAATATATCCTTTTCTCTCTATTCTTCAATGATCTTCTTCTATTTCTTCCTAAATTCCAAAGCCTATATATATAGATGCTTTGATTGTTGTAACTGTTTCATAGATATGATGGAACTAAATTATACCCAGAATAGATGTTGAATCAAGATGTGACTAGATGTCCAGCTATGTGATAAATGTCTTGGATTTGCAAATACAAAAATTAGGAATCTACTCCTGATTTAATGGGATCATTGACCTAATAGATCATCGACCATTTTGGAATAGATCCTTATCAGTTCCATATCTAACCGCAAAAGTTCTGGAGCTTATCTATATGAGTACTAGAGCTAATTCAGATAATTTTGGAGCTTAAATATAGAGTTTTAAGTTAAGTTCAAAAATGTGACAACTTGAAATAGTATGGTGGAGTTCTAGAACTAAGATGAATTGATTCTAATGCTTCTAAAAACATGCAATCCACTTCATATTTGTTCTTTAGCCTGATGATGACCTATTTTATTGCAAAACTTGAATTTTCCAACACACTTGTTGGGAATTACAAGTTTTTAAATGTTAGAATCACAATCAACAAAATATGGATAGTTACATCCTAACTCATTTCATATCAAAATCAAAGTTACAAAATGCAATAAAAATTAATAGAAAGAAAGAGTAAGATGGGGTCATTTATTATACATTTATCAGGTATATCCTAGTCTCATCATTAACCCTCATTATTAATAGAGACATCATTCTATCATCACTATGACATATATTTTACTTAGTGGAGGCTATTCCCCTTATTTCAACCAAAACTGATAAGATTATCAACTTTATTAATCATCATATTATCTATCATTTTGGTGTTCCTCATAGACTCATCATCGATAATATCAATTCTTTTAAAAATAAAAAAGTATAGGGAATTTTTAATGAATTTATTATTAAGTTAAGTTTCTCATCACCTTATCATCCATAAGTTAATGGATAGGCTAAAGATTCTAAGAAAAAAGACCCTTAACAAAATACTAAATAAAATGGTTAATGCATCTAGTTAGGATTGACATTTACACATTCCCTTTGCCTTATGGGCATATCATACTATCATTCAAAACCCTATGGGTGCTACCCATTTCTATCTTGTCTTTAGAGCTAAGGTTGTATTACCTCTCAAAGTCTAAATTCCCTCTCTTTATATATCCATCCAAGATATCACCTCCAATGAAGACTATCATCAAGAACATTTAGCCCAACTTGAGTTACCTAATGAGAATCATTTATCCACACTTAACCATCTTCATGTCTATTAGGAATGAATCAAGAACACTTATAATGATCACCTAATATAATGAGATTTCAATATCAGAGACCTCATCTTAAAGGAAAATCATCATGTAATCAATATGGAAAAAATCAAGCAGGGCAAGTTTGATTTCAATTGGCTTGGACCTTATATCATAATGCATAAGTATGGATTAGGAGCTTATCAATTATTATATCTTGAAGGGAAAACATAAATTGAGCCTTTCAATGCTTCACATCTACGTCCTTTATTTTTTAAAACAAGCTTGAACTCACCTTCTATCTAACTTAAGATCATCCCTTATTTTATGATATTTTTACCTTCATCCCCTCACTTTGAGGACAACTAATTAAAACATATAATCTTGTGATTATCCATCATAGTTATAACTTTAATCCTAAATATGTGTACCATATCTCTACCCATGGTATAATTCTCATGGATACTTTTCATCCTTAATAGGGTGGAATTCCATGGTCGTTGTCTCTTAAAGCATACTCTCACCCACTATTCATCCTTATTATGATTTAGTTTTACCTTCATGAAGGTAATACTTTAATCCTATATAATAAATTCTATGTCTTCACAAAATCAAATACCTAAAAAATCATATATCTCATGGGTCATCTCTAATATTGAAAACTACTCCCTCAAAGGAAAGCTACCAAAAAAACTCAAAATTGTTTAATATAAGGTATAATGCTCCCTTGAAGGACAAATATCACATGCCTAAAGTGAATCATAAAGCTAAGAACAATCCATTGAAGGATGGATAAGATAAATATTTATCAATGCAAGAAATATCTTGGAAGGTTCCAACATTGATTAGCTTCCCCAACCTCTCAAAGCAATAACAAAACATTAAAAGACCCATTGTCAAAATAAAATAAATAAATTTTTTGGAAGCCATAATCAGTTTTCATAAGTAGACATCCCACATTGATAATTATACACCATATATGATAAAATATTATTTATATTAGATCTTTGGTAACCTATAAAAGAGGCAAACTAGTCCCACAAGAAGGTTCCATTATCATCCATATCATTTTTGTCCCTCCATAAAACAAGGGATTTTGAGCTTACTTGACACTATGTGATCAAGAAACTTTTTAACAAACTAATGAGTGTTAATGCAAAGCATATAAAGGGCTTATGTTCATAAACAGATCTAATTTCCTTTTGTTTTGGTCCTTGCCAATGAAAGATCATTGTGTATCCTTCTTATTTTTCATACCTACTTGTTGATACATTCATTAAGATGCTTTTTTTTTAATTATTTTACATTTTTTTATTTTTTTCCTTACATGTAGTTTTGTTATCCAAAATTAATCTATGTGTTAAGATTATTATTTAAATCGACCTTCATCCATGTAAAATGAAAATTTCTACAAACAATTATGTGTTTTATTAAGTTATTGCCATTTACCTTATTTTTTAAAGTGTTTTTAATCATGAAAACATTTTCAATAAAATCACCATATCATATAGCATAGTATTACTTCATCTATCTAAGCAATAACCACACCATCAAATTAATTTTATCACATAATCAACACATTTTATTTACATAAATGAGTCATCCACATATGGTATACATCACATGTTTATCTAGATAAGGGATCACATAGATTCATTAATTTAAACATCCATATTTTCAGCATATAATTAAGCATACACCAACTCATAAGACGAATGATAAATAACATCATACCAATGTCATATCATCACATAAACAACATAAGCCACATCATCACATGAGTTAAACTTAGCCATTACATCATAAGATAACCACCACCATAAAAAAAATCCATAAAACATAATCACATCATAACTCACAATCAAATTCCATAAATATAACAAAGTCCATGTCTCTCAACATGATATATACATCTAGCTACATCAGATCATAGGATAGTATAAACATGATATAAAAAAAATGGATTCTCATAGGGTCTATGGTACTAGGGTACTACTACCCCTGGATCCTATCTATATCTTAGACCTGTCTATACACCTATAGATGTTTCCCATTGACAAGATGTAACATTGATAATACTCCCTCTCATTACTTAATATACTACATACTCACTATATCAGAGCTCACCTAAAATTCAAGTAAATATTAGTGCTTCATAGTATCTAATATCCTCCACTATGGTCACATATCTGGATATGGGGATGGTTTATGTTGGACCTATCAGTGCCTACCATCTACCTTAGGGCATCCCTCATTATTGATATAAAATTAACCTATCCTTGTGTCTGGTCCCTCTCTTGAATCACTAAGGATAGTTAAGCTCATGCATGGTCTCACTCCTATGTCAGGGTCATAACCTATCCTCTCACTTGGTCTCTCTCCTGAGTAAGAGTAGTGACCTATCTCCATAGAGTGCCTCTCTCTAAAGTCATAGATACCAACACTATTTGTGTTCTATCTAATGCTTCTCTCACTTGATCCTTCTCTATGATTAGTGCTTGTATGTCTAGGGAATCCATGCCCATATGATCACCATCTCCCTCTTCCATATCTATATCGCTAGCCTATTTCTATCCACCTAAACCTTTGGTCTATCCACCATCTCCCTCAAAACCTGTATTGCATAGTGCCTCTTAAACCATATGATGTAAACCTGAGTAATGCTAACATTTTTTATATCCAAAACTAGTGGTATCTCCTCACAATCAATATCCACCTCAACTAGTTATGAAGGAGGTAGTGGTGCCTTTGCATCCTCTCTCCTATATCTAGGGAAGGCCCCCAGAACACCTTAAACCAGCCCAAACTATTTCCTGACCCTGTCAAAAGGGATCAACTCTACCTCTTACTCCTGTCTCCCATGTATCCACCTATATCTCTATAGGGAGAATGTTTGTCTATCATTACCCACCCATGAGGGGAATACTATGTAAGGACTTGAAATAACCTCACCATCAAATAATTCTTCTAGTCTATCTATGAATAAATCCAAATCCTAGACCTCTACCCCTACTATTTTAAGTGTATAATCTACCCTCCACCTAATAAAGATTACCCTAAACCCTTTTTTATCCCATGTTTACTAGGGAAGTCCAGATGGTCATAGTACATTGATGTGCTCATATTCCCAACAATGAATAATAAATCCAATACTCATACCATATCTCATGTGTACATGGTAACCCCAGAACTCATGATATATTTGCACTAATAACACTGGGTCCCATGCAAATACTATCTAGTCCACCATAATATCCAATGAGATGCATAGTAATACCTAGAGTAATCTATCTCCACTCAAGTCTAGGAGTACATAACATGTCATGAATATAATCATCATAGTAACTAGTCATCTCCCTACCCTATCCATGTGGTACATATCTCTAAAGTAGAAGCCTCCCACGTGCCACCTAGCCTACATGAAATCCTCCCTAAATAGATGATCTATGTAGGCATCTCAATCCTCACTCTAGATGTGATCTATAGCTTTCATTTATATCAATAATCTCAATATCTTATGTATATCATGTAGGAGAATCATGATCTCCCCAGTCAGTAATATGAAAGTGTTGGTAGCCAAGTCCCATCTCTCAATGAGGTCTACCAACATCATGATATCTCTCATAACATGATCATAGTATTTCATACTAATTAATTCAACTACTACCATGTGCTCCCACTCATACATAATCATACCCCTATGTATCTCATCTAGTAGTGGCAACACTCAATCCCATATCGCTAACTACTCCCTCACCTATAATGTTAGAGTACAAACTTTCCTACATGTTACCTATTCTAATTATTACACCTACCCTACCCATCAATTTTGATCCTTAGTCTAAACCTATGCATACCTCTAAAATGTTTAGTCTCACTTTATCCAACCCTCACTTAGCCCATTCCTTACACACCCCTTTCCAAACCCTTAACTTTATTTACTGATGGCCAATGGTCAATTCTTGACCAGTGATGATTCCTTATGGAATGACTATCAAATAATCCTTGACCAATAATGGTTAGGGTTTTGGAATGCTAATAGTCCATAATTTACCATCTATTGGTCTACTATTGACTAGGGATAGTCAATAATGACCATTGATGGTCATTATTTGGTTGAATACCCATGGCCAAACCCTAATCCCTACCCAAAAAAACCTTAAAACATATTCAATCACCTCCCCCTAACCTATTTCCCACTCCAAGTTCATTCTTATCTTAACTAACCCCCCACTATCCAATTTCATATAAAACAAAACCAGAAACCCTAAATTTCAAAACCGTTCCCACCCATCCTACACAAGAAAAAAAAACCATAAAGAAATGTGAGAGGCCTATCTCATTCCAAACCTAATGTTATGGTGAATCCCTTAGTAATGACACCACTCAACCCCAATATTGACCTCTCCCTTGCTACATTCTCACCTATACTCTTTCCCATGACTCTTGTCCTAACAGTCAACCTCCACCTCAGAGTCAACTCCACCACTTGTACCTCACAAAGCACTTTCATCATTCTTGCTCATATAAGGAGACAAGTGGTAAATAACAAAAGGTAAAAAAATAAAAAAATATAATGTGTTTTTACCTTTTTATGTTAAGGATCCCTTTTAGGGTTTTTTATGTGACCATAGATGGTCTTTAGGTGACCATTGCCTATCAACTCTAATTATTGTTGGTTGACCCAGTTAGGGTTTTCATTCCCTACCCTTCATTTTTCCCACTAGGACCCCTTATCCAACTTTCCCATACCTAACACCTAGATACCCTTTGGTTACCTTGATGATTATTCATAACCCTTGACTTCATTTTCATGCTATTATTCTCACACTCAACCTTTTTGACCATTGGCATTTTAGATGCCTATAACTATACCCATTGGTGATTCCATCACTGGCTACCTATTGTATTTTCTTAGGCTCACCCACTTTTTGGACCCTTGATAACATGATGACCTTTGATAGGGTGACTTGAGTTTATGGGTGCACCCATATCTTTTGTAGCCTATTTTTCCACTTCATATCATCTTACATGTTTTTCCACCCATATACACTTATTACAATTGAACCCAAATCTATTTTTTCCTTATTTAATCATATTTTGAGGGGGAACACATCCTCACATTCTTATGTCATCCATCTAACTTTCGACTGCACTTGTTGTTTTTGTTTTGTAGATTGAGGATACAATGTACACAATAAAAAGGGGTAAAATGTAGATGCTCAAAAACTGCACAACATGGTTCTAGTCATCATAAAATACCCCTTGGCCCCCTCAAACCCCTTGGGTTATGATTAATTATTGAAAATATTTTAAAAATACTCATTTCTCCCCTTTGGCTAAATTAATTAATTAAATAAGGCTTATTTACACCTCACCTACCAAATTGATGGATAGTTGATCGACACCTAGCCTAAGGACCATTTATACCCTATCATTTAATGCCTTTTCTTAGACTTGTTCCTCATGTGTCCTAATGAGCTCTTTATTAACCTTAGACCATTTATTAACTTCTTAATAATGAATCATTAGTGCAAATGGCTAATTTTAGTCATTTTTGACCTTTTCTCCCTAACCATTGGTAGTCACCCCTCGATTGATGGTGGTTGATTAGGATTGTTGATGGTTACTTAATGTAACCCAAAAGCCTTGCCTTAGGGAGGTTGAAAATTATCTCTTTGTGCAAGTCTCTCTTACTCTCAAGTAAATCAAAGCTACCAAATGAACTAGGTACTAGACCAAAAATACCTAGGTGATTTAACAACTCACCGTGAAGAGCCAAATTACTTTTACTCTACCCATATTACTCCAAGATCTCTTACAACTTACCACTCAAGCTCAACACTCTTTAGTCTAGTAAAATTAGAACTAACTATCTGCACTATTTTATCAAGTTTAGTAGATAGTTTCATAAGTTTCAATGTTTTTTCCATTCACATTTCTCTTCATCTCATTCCCTATGTTGGAGTTTTACAACTCCAAACACTTCAAATTCTACCCCAAACCACCTACATACTATTATTACTCACTTGAATACCTAATATTTGAACTAGGTACATTTGATAATTCATTTCATTCTCATGACCAATATCTAGCCTAGAAACCACCTTTATAACCTCTCTATAATTCACCCAAAAACCATTATTTCCCAAATCAAATCTCACAACAACCACCAATGGTCATACCTTAACTGATGATGATTGGTTATAACTATCAATGATCACTTTATGTCTCATCTTTTCTAGAATAACAAGAAAATTATACTTACCAGTCTATACCCAAATTAAATTATTTGAGATTTTATTGCATCACTACGGTTCAACTTATTTTTTGAAATAGGTTTAAATAATTTAGCATTTGTCTTTATCAAGTTATTACTATTTTGGTAAAATCACTTCATTTATCTCTTGTATTTGATTTCAGTGCCTTTTTTTATTTTATGCAATCACTTACTTTCAATTTTTATAAATTAATTATTTTAAAGTGTGGATTGATAACCTCCAAGGAAGCTTAGTGCTTCTTTGATATAGCTCACACTAGGCAGTCCACCTAACTATCTCACTAATCCACCATTTTCTAGTGTCTTTCTTATCTGGAGGTCATCCTCCCTAGACAAAGAGGATTATCTACAATCGATTGGATTCATGTATGTAAAATAAAATCAGGTTATTATACCACACCCTTCTTTAAAGTTTCTTCTTGATTTCTTAAAATAAAATAAATGAAAAAAATAGTGAAACATTATGTATAAGAAACATGAAAATGAAACTATATACAAGGAGTAAGAGAAAAGTAATATGTCTAAGTAAATACTATAAATAAATGAGATATTTTAAAATAAAAGTGAAATTTCTCTATAGACCCAAGAGCACATCCATGGGATGTGGATAATTAAATGGTGGATCAAGTGCAAGGTTATTTAATATAAGATACTAGATATGCCTGAACTCAAATAAGTCATCATCATCATGATTATTATACCATTCTGTATATACCATTCGAGCCTTATCCTTGGCATTACTTTAGATTCTATGCATTTTAATAACATGTTTCTCTACTATGTAACATACCTACCATGTATTCCCAAGGTAAACCACATTGAATTATAGAGTATCTATATAAAACCTATGGTTAGCATTTATGTGATCATGTAACATGAACGCCATGTGTTTTTCATGAGTGAATTTCAAACATCTATTTGATTGATCAACTATGCCATCCATCACTTGTAAGCATGTACTACCAAGTGTAACTTGTAGATGAGTTCCCCTACACATGATAAAAAATAATGTGTTGGAAACCTTGGGGTCACATGTAACTAGTAGTATGATATGTCCAATATATTATGAAAATGTATGGTATATTTTATCTCATTTTATTGATAGCCTATGTGTTGTGAAAATTCCAAAGTTTAAGTATTAGGATCATAATCCTCATATATAGCCATATGGGGGATTTATCTATCTGTAAAAATAATCTAAATAGTTAAATAATTTTTTTGGGAGTATCTATGTTGATGAAAAATTTGTCATGGTGCCTATATTTTTGGATGTTGAGGTTGTATAATATGAATAGTGACCTCAGCCTTGAATTTATTTAATTTATAATATAATGTTGAACATGTATCAATATCATGTCTTATATGTCTATGAAAATGACAAAAGGGTTGAATTTCATGTTTTGACAATCTTTTAATAGATCTGTGATGAACTATGGGTAATACCATAAATCCTATATTAAGTAATATATATAGAATATAATTTGGTCTATCTTGTGAATTACCTACCTAAATATATTTAACTTTGTCTATATCCATAGATGTAACCATATGTACTAAATTAATGGAGGGATCTACTATTGACTTTAACTAAGTAGTGGATCATATAGATATAGGATTATGAACTAGTGGTGATTATGTTGTAAAAATGGTATGAGTGACTTAAATCATATCTATACTCTCTTAGGGCCATTGGTGTGAAACATAATCCACATAAATAGTCATCAATATCAATAGGTGTTGGATTATCCTTTATGGTGGCCTGAGAATCTATATCAAAGTTATGGATGTATGCTTCTTCTGATTTAATGAGTAATGGTAATTTTTCTATGATAATTTCATCATCTACCATGGGTAGTGATATCTGTACTATGGAATGGTCCTCCTCTATTGTGGGTGAGCGTTACTATGATCTAGGAGGAAATGGAACAGGTGTAAGAATAGTATTATTAGATATTCCAACATCATATGTATGCATCTAGTCAATTAGAATATTGTGAGGTGGGAACTCTATGAGAACATGAAGTGTCCCAGTTGAATATGTACTCAATATAGTAAGTTTTATTTGTCTATAATATTTAAATGGTTGATTATCTATTGGACAAGTGTATAAATATCCATCATGTAAATACTTGATGTATTTATGAAAAGTAGAGGGTATTTCCTCCATATCATGTATCCAAAGTCTACCTACTAATCAGATGTAGCTTAAATGATTAGGCATCACCTAAGATTATGTAGATAGGTTTTTTGGCCCTACCATAATATCCAATGTAATATAACTGAGTGTCTATCTAGGAATACCATCAAAAGCTCTGATATTCTTATATGTCTTCTTAATGGATTCTATATCCACCCCCATAGTCTATAGAAATGTGAGGTTGAATATGTTAAGTCATGAACCAATATCAATTATAAATTATTTTGGTATTGATTTTTTTAAAATGAAAAGTTGTTAATTTTAAGCAATAACTAACTGTGATGGAAAATCCTCATTGGAAAAAGATATAACATACTCAATGTCCTTAATAATGTTCATGATAGTAAAATTAAGCTATCTATATATCATGAGGAAAAGTTGCATGATTGAGTGTTTGAGAAAGAATATATTTGAAAATAATTTCCTTTTGAAGTAATTAAAATATTGATATCTTATTCGATGTGTTTTTTAACTAATCCACAATATAAATTTTTTTGTGCTAATCTTTGGGTCTCATTATAGCATGTTAAGGATGAGGAGGAATGATGGGATTGAATTGTTCCTATATAGTATTAAGAGGAACCCTATTTTGTCTAGTAATAACTCAAACCATGAGATCTACTATTTATCGAGGGAGAGCAATAGAGGCATAATAGGAGAAAAATAATCAACTTGTGTAGGTGGAGGTAAAACAAAAGGAGTCCTCTGGTCCCTTTATCATCGAGTAGTCACCAGAGGTAGATCAAAGTGATCCATGTAGAAATGATCATCATAATAATGGGACTCAGAATAGGTTGGACCATAGTGTAAAATAGGATTAGTAGTGACATGATCCATGAGAGGAGTGATATACATGTGCACTTTTCTACAAATGGTGGGTAATAAGCATGCTAAGAAAACCATAAGACTTTGTACCATAAAGTATAAAAGGGAATACATCATGATAATCATGATTATATTAAAGAAAAAATAGAATATAGATGGATCTAAAATCTGAGTGTGGGTCTTAGAAGGTTGAAAACACAAAATGTAGGGTTATCTAGAGTTAAGGTTTATGAAATATTTGAAGTAAGTTAGGTCACCAAATGTTTTAACCTTTTAAGACTTAGTGAATGTAGAAATCTTATGTTTTTAAATAATATAATTATAATAAATTAGGGTAATAATATTCAATAAATATAGCCACTAATTTATTATATAATTGACTAACTTTTATCTTTTTAAAATTAATAATAAATAGTATACATAAAAACTTATCTGGAAAGTGACTAATATGGATAATTTAGAAGCTAAAAATTGAGGCAAAGGTTGGAATGAGTGTCAAAAATAGGATCCTAGTGTCATAAACCTTCCTAGATAGTAGTTCCCCAATTATATAGGAGTGTAATTATTGGATATGTGGCACTAGTGTCCTCTATGTAGGAATATCCCAAGATTTTGAGTTCACCTATGTCTAGATATGTGAGGTCTATTCATACATGCATGAGTTATAAAACCATGTCTATGGTTTATTTTGAATATTTTTTTATAAAACCCTAATCTTCAATGTTACTAGGGCATTATGTTGATATAACATAAAAAGTGTTTTTTTTAGTGAGGTAGGCTGGACATACTCAACACCTTGATATGATGAGATTTACCTACATACCAATACTATGAAGAGGGACCAAGCCCACCATAGTTCTCCCCACCTAAGTGTTAGTATAAGTGCAAGTGAATATAGTATTATAGTTGAATTGAGTTATTGAAATGTGCTTGAGACTAAAAATTTACATAATCTAAGATTATGACTACTAGAGATGGTAGTATGAAAAACTAGGGCAATATAGGGACCGATAACCTTAATCTTGCATAACTTGTTCTAGGTTTGCTTATGTGTTTTGCATATGATTTTCATCTAGTGGTTAAAAGGCTAAAATTCATGTATTTATATTATTATGATACTTTTGTAGGTTCTAAAAGAGGTCTAGGCTGTCCCTAGGATGTTTTAGATTTGAAAAGATATCCATTTATGAAAAAGGGAAGGAAATAAAATTAAAACCATTATTGGGACACTAGTGCCATGTGGCACTATTATCCTTATTATGATGCTAGTGTCCAAGTGGTAGAACACTAGGCATGAAGGACCATGATACAATAATGATGGTTTGGAACTAATTTAGGGATGATTAGGGATTCTTGTGGCCCACCCAAGGGCTAGATAAGTTTGATAATAGGATCTAAGATGGGTCTATGGCTAAGCTATGGATAGGTAGTCTCAAGTAGCACTCTTAGCACTTAAATGCCACTTTTAGGTGATTTACAATTTTTAAGAGTTTCAAGAATACACTCTTGAAATAATTCAATAGATTTACCTTGTTCTTAGTCAACTTGGTAATTTTAATTATGCTTGTGTTTCATTATCACCATGATCAAATTCATCTTGAATGGATTTTTTCTATATGTGGCTCATTGTCATTATTATCACTCTCAATAGTATAATAATTTGACATAGTAATAGCTTTAGACATTTTTTATGGACTAAGGGGTATCCCAAGATATTCAATAGGAATGCCACCTAATATACAACTATGCCTAGGTTTCATGAAAATGACATAATAAATGTGCATAATTAAAAAAATTAAAAACCTTAAGAGGATAAAAACCCTTGAGTAAGCTAGGATTTATATGGAATGACACTTTGGTTAGGTTTACTAAAATTTTACCCTTTTTGGAAATTTATTGTTAAGGTTTAAGGTGAAAAAATACCCTATACACAAGGATGTATAAAACCATTCTATAATAGGCCAATTAATTACAAACTCACATAAATTAATATTTAAAATTAAAATGCTGAGATGTGCTAAATATAAAGAGTAGAAAATATGAAATATTTTATATTAATTTCAATTCTAAAGAGAAATGATACTTAGATATATTTATAATGCATATGGGAATCTAGGTTGTACATAGGAAAAGGTGTGAAGGAACAAGAATTTGAGATAATAGTTAGATTATAGAAATGATGTTTTTAGAGCTATGGAAATTAACATCAACCTTAGGACACTACTGCCAATGTTAATTTGTTTTATGTGACACTACTCTCTAGTAAACAATATGAATTGGATTGAGACAAGACTAAAGTCATTGTTTTAAGTTTTTTGTCACCTTTTTGATGATGTATTCAGATCTAAAACATAGGCTATTTATGTCTACTTATAGATCAAACCTGACATCTTCACCCTTGTTCATCCTTGGGAAGTGTTTACAAAAATGAGTTATTAGGCTCATGGTGTTGAGCTGAACTTAAAGACCAAAATGTTAGTGAGAAATACCTAGATAGCTAACACTCTAAGGAGGAACTTAAAATTATGTATTTCTCCCCTATGTGTGAGAGTGTGTATGAACATTGATGTAATATGCTATATTTATATGCATGTAATGATATAGCTTATAAATTAACAATGATATAGCTAATACTCTAAGGAGGAACTTAAAATTATGTATTTCTCCCCAATGTGTGAGAGTGTGTATGAACAATGATGTAATATGCTATATTTATATGCATGTAATGATATAGCTTATAAATTGAAAAATACCACTCATGGTATATTATTTTAATACTTAATACCTTTTATACGAATGATCATATGAATGATAAATAAATAGGGATGAATAAGGTAGAATTACTCAGTTTTATGATTGATTGAATGTGCCTTAGTAGGTGTTTGCTTAGTATTTTATAGATGAATAATGAGAAGGATTAAACTTGTATTTATACCACACATTTCAAAAATACCCCACAATAGTGTTCAATAAAAAAATAATATGACCCATATATTTTGAATTATGTTTAATTAGGATGAATTTAGATTACTCGACACTATATAAGGATCTAGACACTAGCATCAATGATAGTGTTCCTCTATGGTTAGTAGTTTCTGAAAGGATAGAAAATAATTAAGGATATGAAATTGATATCTAAGGATTTATATCAATTTTTGAGCTTTCTATATTGTACAAGTGGTCTAGGTCATCAAAATGATAAGCTTCAAATTATAAGATAATAATTTAGGCATAGTGAGATGGCAAATGCAAGTCTTTCAGAAATAGATGGTCCAAAATTGAAGGGTTTAGCCATGTTTTGTATTTTTCAAATGTAATAGACTAAGATGTTATAAATATTTAGTTTTAGTATCTACACAAATTTTAAAAAAATATTGTAAAGAAAATAATCAAAATGAACAAGGTTATCAAAATGATCTTATTGTAGAAGACACCCATGAAGGTTTATATAGGATTCATCCTAATGAACTCAATGGAGAATATCTAGAACAAATCTAATGTTTACCCCTGTTTTTAAAATGACTATGTAAAATGTGATAAGGAATAAATCAAGTAATTAAGGCTATTTAACCTTCAAAAAATTCACAAAAAATAAAAATTTATACCCTTAATGCATAATAAGAACCACCTTTTCTCATTGTAAACCCTATACCAAGTGTTCTTGATACTATTGTTGGTAATATATTCCATCCACATATTTAAGATCAGGAAAAAAATATTGTTAAAAAATATTAATACGCTTATGCCTAACCAAGTGATCCATTCAGATCCTTGAATAACTATGCATACAACATCACATACCTTGCCTAATGCATAATCACTCAATAACATAGTTGAATTTATGCAAGATAATGTATTAAAATTAAATTGAGGTATATCTATATCTATAAAATAATTGGATTATAAAAAATTAATTCATAATAATTTAACACATTATATTGTATCATACCCTCTATGAACATGAATTTTAGCTCCTAAGCTTCCACTATATGATGGTAAAATATATGTAGAATAACTTCTCATATTTTTTCACGTAATATGGTTGGATTATGCCTTTAATGAAAAAATATTAATGAAACTATTTCTAAGAAGCTTAAATGATTGTGTTTTGCATTGGTTTTCCAATCTATCTACTCAATTTATCAAAGCATTCAATCCACTAGCAAATCTATTTCTCAAACACTTTAATGTTAACATTGATGAAAAACTTTATTATGTATAAATTTCAAAGGGAAAAATTAAACTATCAATGGTTACTTAATTTTTTAATAGAATATGATATCAAAAATGACAAATACATTGGTAGATAATAAGATACAAGACACTTTCAAACAAAGTTTTCCTACACCATTGCATGCATCAAATATCTTCAAGAAATTTAGATCATTTAATGAGCTTTGTCATACACTATTAGAAATAAAATTCAAGCTTATTTATTTGAATTAAGTATATAAATATATATACTTCAACCTATAAAACAATATTTCATAGAAAACCATATTACAAAGATAAGACTACAGAGACTAAATAAGATGTAAAGATAAAAGTTAATGTTATTTCTCAACCTAGTAACAAGATTCATTTTATCAGATCAACCAAAAAGGCAATTTTATAGATAATTAAAACCACTTGTTTAAACCTAAATTTTGATAAGGGGGTAAATATGATTAATAATATTATATTAGATTTTACATAAAGGTGGTGAAATAATCTAATAAGTAACCCAATTAATAGAATACTTATAAAAATAGTATTCAAAATTTATACATTAAAGATTGTAAAAAATAGTATAGTTATTGATATATATTGAAGTAAATTGGAAATAATGATACTTATATGGTTTATTGTGCACTAAATTTTTGAGTAGGAAAATTATGGAACTAGACTAGATGATGATTGTAGAATAGTCATTAGATTCTATAAATATTCTTTTTCTAGCCTTAGACGCTTGCATAAGATTTGGATAGTTGTGTCTATTATACTCAAAATACCCCCATTCTCAAATTTTTGAATGAATATCCAATATAATCTGAAAGGACTAGGTATATTTTGAATTTTTTGTTTTCATTAGTATTCATATGTGTACTATCTAGGCTCAAATATTTAAAAAAAATTATTCTTTACATGGATGATTTTCCTTAAGAATGTGGTTTAATATAAATGTAATGGGCATTCCCCCATTACCAAGGTTTTCACTATTTGATTTATTTAGACTAACCTATTAATATCCTTTCATATATTAGGGTTTTTGAATATGTGCATGAATTATATATCTGAAATCTTAAGTTTTAGACTTGCATATATTTCACTTCACTAGTTGTGCATTTTGCATGTTTAGTGGCACTTCAGAACTCTGGGTCTTCACAACTTTTGCTCTCTAGGAAGTTGGTCTTTAGAAAACTTGTTCCTTGGAATTATTGGTTTTTATATGTTACATAATTTAGAATTTTTCTTCTTCCCATATTTTGTCTTTGTGAGAAGTGTTCTTTGGAACTTGTGTTCTTTAAAACTTTTGTTTAGAAATGTTATGCATCGCAAAATATATTTGCCATAACTTTTGTCTTTAGTATCTCTGAGCTCCTAGGTCTTCACAACTTTTGTTCATAATTTTTTATAGTGAATTTTGGTTTATTATTATTTTTTTGATATTTTTTATTCATAACTTTTGTCTTTGTGTTTCATGCAATCGAGACATCATGAGATTTAGATATCTTAGTTTCAACAAAATTTTTGACACTCAACTTTTAATGGTAGCATACCACATGGAATGACTATATTCCAAATCCAAGTTAGGTCTCCTTCTACTCAGACATATCTAAATAGTCAAATTACTGAGGTAGTGGTGGGATAAAGACTTGGTTTAAATTTTTAATATTCCTTAGCCATTATCTTTAACATATTAAACAAAACAATGGGCATATATATCTTTATGTTGTGCCTAAAGTTGTTGATACATTTAAAATGAGTAGCATATAGTATTACGTGTCTCCCCTCAAAAGAATATTATTTGAGAATGAATAATGAAACTTGTGCCCATAGTTGGGGTAGTGAGAGATGAAGTGTTTCCTCCTTGGAGAAGCTTAAGTGAGAATTCCCTTCACAAAAGATTATCTCTTTATTTCAATATTAGATTTTTAATCTTATAGCTCCCCTATTTGTGGAAGACCAATTATTTGGATTAGGAAATTATTAATAATGATTATTTTCAATCACTTCACAATATATTATAGTCTTCAAATGTTATAAAAAACTCTTTTGTAACCTCATAATTATACCTCGTTAATTTATCAAAGTATGTTAACCACCTTGCATCTCTAAAATTAGTAGTGACATCTAATTGCTCCAATAATATGGTGAGATTTGTGGTTTTCATCTAGACATAATCTCCTCCCATAGTGACTTAAGGATTTTTTTAAGGAAAATATAGTTAAGAGGGTTTTGTAGGTATGTCAAGATAACAATTTTTTTGTGTTTTTTATTGATGGTCATTATTTTATTCAATATTAAAAATTATGATTACATAATCAAGTTTCCTTATGATGCATGATACCAAACATGTATATATATATTAAGTGATTTTTTATCGACCCCCCCAACAATCATATCACCCATGTGGTTTATGTTGACCCCCCCAAATATCATACCCCATGATGCAAATCACAAATTATAAGGGGAATAGAATAAGGTTAAGTGAAGGAAAAATTATAAGACCCATGTGGTAAAAATGGGAATGGATAATAATATTGAAGTATTGGCGGTGGGATAGTAGGGTTGATATGATAGAAAATTTGATGGGACCAGTGGCCAAGGTGGATTTGAAATTTCCATGGGATATGCTCTTAGAAATAATTTAGCACATAATTTTACATGATAACATAACTATGAATATATTTAAATAATTAATTAGGATTAATTCGTATAAAAGAGCATGATTAACTCTACTTGATGAGATGCTCCATTATGTAAAGTTATGTGGACACTATGAGGGAGTGATGGAGTTAGAAGATGTGGAATAAGGATGATTAAATCATTATGAAGTGGGTGAACCATGTAGTAATGTGTATGTTAAATTTTTGATATTTGTTGAGCTAGGAAAAAGGTGGTAAAGTGCATAAGTATACTGATACTAATATCTAGTAGGGGTGACATGGATAGAGAAGCCATGAAAATCCACCATCTTATAACAAGTTCTTCATGGTTGGTTATAATTTATTATTTTAACCTTATAGGACTTAACTCAATTTAAATCCTATGTTGTTAAAGGGATGAGTATGTTGTTAGTTGGAAATAATTGATTTAATTGAAATTTTCCAAAATAACAAGTGAGAGGATAAAAATGTACTTATGTAAGAATAAATAGACTTTTAAGCGGATCAGGGAACTAGAATAGGTGGAAAGATAGGCATACACCTTTCATCTTCTAACTATTTATTTAAACTTAGCCTAAGATATTAGCACCCATATCAAGAAAGTAGTACCATGTGGTGCTAATGTATAATTTTAGCACTAATGTCTATCATATAAAGACTATTTGAAATTTTTAGGGATGTTATGGGAGGTTATAGATGCCCTATAAATAGTTTTGTGTCATTAAAGAGCTCACCTATGTTACTATTTCAGCTAAATCTCCTCTAAAATACTAATGAATACTTGCACAAATGAAAAAATAAATAGATAAAATTTAAAACCAAAAGGAAATATTAGGTTTTGGGATGTTATAATCATGTAGAGTAGAATCCATATTGTCTTGGTCACTACCTACATTAACCCTAATGCTAGGGGTCTTAGATCACATGTAGTTCTCCCTTATGGAATGTGCACCATAAACCTACATGGTATGCTATAATGAATTTTTATTGGGATCTTCTTTGATCAAGCACGAAGGGTCTATATGTGATGACTAAGTAGTATACAGAGTATTGAGCTATATTATTGATTGATTTTATGTAATCATGTGCCAAAATAGTAAGCACTAGATGTAAGATGCCTTGTGAAGTTATTTATATATAAATAAATTTGATTTGAATATAAGACCTTATTAATTGTCTAAAAAGTCATAAAAGAGGGATAAAAAACATAAGAGAAGGCTCATGGAGGGGTTAGGACTCAAACACAAGAGAAAAGACCTATTGAACACTAGATACATAACTGAAAACTAGTGCCATGTGGTGATACTATCCTAAAAGTGGCTCTTATGTCCTAAAGCTTAAAGAAGAAATAAAATCAAAAAAGATAGGATAGGGGCCCTTGTGAATTGGAAAAGGTGACTTATGACGACTAAGAATATCATAAATAAGGAAAAATAAGACATAAAAAAGAGTAAAAGACTCAAAATCACCACATTATATAGGGACTATAATCGCTACCAAGATCTTCATGTGAAAAAAAAAGACAATAATTTTGGTTACTTGACCAAATTATGGTGTTTACATTTACCCCCATTTTATTCTAGTAATGCAATGAAATGAAACTAATAGAGTAAAATAAAAAGAAGAATGTGTACCTATTCTTAACTATGTGAATGTGATCTAGATTTGGCCCACTTCTTGTCTAGAGAAGTGGACATGAGATGGAATACAATATGTCAAGAGGAAACCCATGGTGTGGATTCCCCCTTTATTGGATTTGAATGGTACACTAAAGTATGAGGGAAAAAACCCTTATTTTTAACCCCCACCCTAATATCTATACTAAATTTGATTATGTAAACTGAATATATGGATAAACAAGGCTCACTTGCCCCCAATATGATTTCTGGATTGAATCTAAGCATGTAAAATAGATATGTGGAAAAATAAGGCTCTCTTATCATGTATCTGATATCTAGATTGAATCTATGTATGTAAACTAGGTCTGGTGGAATGTTATGGATCAAACATTGTAGATGGTCCTATGACTCAAACTAGTGAAAACTTGGTGACTATACTAGTGATGATACTAAGTGTAACCTGATAATCTAATAATGGGGATCAAGGATTTATGATTTTCATCATGCCCCTTAACCTTGATATCTAATCAATGGGGATCAAGGATGTGTGCTCTACATCATGCCCCCTAATCCTACTATATGAGTAATGTAGTTGTGTATCTGAATAAATTAGTATATCTAATTCAAAACTACACACACACACACACACACACACACACACACACACACACACACACACACACACACACACACACACACACACACACACACACACACACATCTAAATATCTATGTAAAACTTGGGGATCTATATGTCTGAGAACCTATAAATCTAAATATATGTGTAGACCTGTGTGTCTATATAGTTGAAAACATATGTAGAGATATGTGTCTATATATCTAAATATATATGTAGACCTATGTTTATAAATATATAATAACATATGAATTTGAATATTTGTGTATAACTATGTGTCTATATATATACAAGCTTGTGAATCTAAATATCTATGGAAACTTTTGTGTTTGTATATCTGAGAACTTATGAATCTGAATATCTATGAAAACCTTTATCTGTGTATCCGAGAACCTATGAATCTAAATATATATGTACAATTATGTCTATATAATTGAGAACTTGTGAATCTAAATATATATGCAAACACATGTGTTTATATATCTAATAACCTATGAATCTGAATATCTGTGCAAACCTATGTATCTAAATTTGTATAAACTATTGTATGTCTGAAGAGATTTCTGTATATTCCCCCCCTTTTGGTGAGATATCCAAGACTTTTGTGAGGCTGTGTAACCAAAATTGGTAATGATCAGCCATACTAATGTTAATTATTATGTTTTATGTTGTTTGAATATTATATTTATTGTTATAGAGTTGATAATGGAATATGTAATTTATCGTCTATTGTGAGTTAAATTAATAAAATATCTATTTTGTCATTTTATAGAGTTGAAAGCAATTAGAATATTATTTTAACAAATATGGGGTGTTTCACATTAATGTCAAGTCCCATGTGTAATATATGGTTCACAAATTAGAGCTATGTTTCTTGAGATATCACACTAGTAAGGGTTTAGTATTTGTTGGAAAAATTGGTACGTAAGGTTAAACTTAATAAGGTGGAATTAGGTAAGTGTGACTTAAAAAGGTCATTTGATTAGTTTTAAAATTCATTTGGATAATTTGAGTTTAGATAAATTGTGTGTCTGAGTTAGAGAAATATGTTAATGATATGAGGAACTAGTTTAACCTGATACGAAGAGGTTGAGGCATAGATTCAAGATGAGAAGGAGGTTACCATGATAAAGAGAATTAACTATTTCTTATTTTTGTTATCTTTAATGCATTTTTACTATTTTTATTGAAAATATGTTGTTTAGGACCTATTTGGTAAAAAAACACTACTGTCCTTGTTTGGGCACTACCATCTAGGACTTGGTGCTAGTGTCCAAGATGTGGTGCTACTATTCATTCAACTATCTTGTATAAAATGCTAGTATCCATCAAGCTTGAGTTGTAATGTTTAATATTTTTGACTAGTTCTTGATGTCTATTGTTATCTTTTAGGTTTTAATTTTACATTATTGATGCTTGATGTAGTTGTACTTTTGGAGGTAAATTCCCATATAAGGGAGTTTCATACTAGATGGATGATGGATACCTGAAGCGGTCTACCCCTGGTAGATGTTGAGATGGTTATGATTGAGAGAGAAAATTTGAGATATGTTTCATTCTTGGAGCCTATGCCTTTGGATAAGCACATGATGACTAGATTATGTGAGCAATGGGATGTAAAAATGTGCACCTTTTGGTTATCAACTAGGGAGATGATTGTTACTTTATAAGATGTGTACTGGATTATATGATTACCTATATCATGACATCAAATAATAATATAGGAAGATATAGGGGCTTAGGATAGATAGTTAGATCTTATATATTTATTTACTATGGTAGTAAGAAACCATTGCTCAGGGAGCCATAGTGACATATTGTTGACATAGATTGTTATTGTCAAGGTTCCATGACTATGGAAGTTATTAATCATTTTGTTGTCTTAATTCATGATTTTAGATGACAATCGGGTGTTGATATCCTATAGGTTACACAAGATAGTGAAATATAGTAAGGATCATGATACTATGTATTTTTGGGGTCAGACAATGCTAACCCACTTATACAAGGACCTATATTGTTTCATGTAAGAGATTCATTATGGATGTATTAGATCATTGACATTATTAAATTATCAGGAATATAATCACATATAATTAAGAAGGATGGTGGTGTATGTATGGGAAGGTTGGGATCATACTATAGTCATATAAAATGTAATATTGAATGACTTAGGCATGGTTAATAATACCCAACCTATAAGTCCTCTTTATTGCTCACACAACCCTTCTCAATTAGTCTTTCAATGATTCCCAATCATCCATATATTTTTAAACTAAGAATTTTGAGACCGAGGTGACCTTCTTAGGCCTATAACTATCCCCTAAAGTCTCATCCCCTTAGGAAAATAGCACCCAATTTGGATAGGAGCACTGGAACTCAGGGTGTCCTATTTTTGGTGTTGTTGTCCAAGTTCATTATTACCTCAAATGGTTAGATTTTCATAAATCCTTATCTTTTTCCTTATTAGCCTAATACAAGTTTATCTAACCCATGATTATTAATTACCCTATAAAAGTCCATTCAAAGTCCATTTAGAGGGGTTGGCACTCATTTACATGAAATAATCAAGAATATAATCAAGTACACTCAATAACTCTTCTTTGTTCTCTACATACATCCTTCCAAGATCATTTCAAGCCTATTCAAGCACTCATACCAGTTCTTGGTCATCCAAAGTACATCTAGTTTTTCATCTAGTTGCATATATCACACATTAATGCACCAAGAAATTTAATGGGAGAACTACATTAGCTTGATCCCTCTTTGGAGTATTGGTATGTAGGCAAGTGTGTCCACACATGGAGCGTGAAGTGCATCTAGCATATCCTTTACACACTAACCCCCTCTCTTCTTTACTTAAGTTTCAATTCAAGTTCAAGCACCAAGAGCTCCTAAGGGTTTCAAATATTGAATCAGACACACAGTGAGCTCTACAAGATTCTAGGCCTCAAAATTTCACAAACAAGGTAACACAAATCTATCAGATAGAACCTAGAAAGCTTTCAGACCTAGGACAATAGTGCCAAAATAAGACTATAGCACTAGACAATAGGGTGTCCACTTCCAATGATCCTATACAACTCAAAAATGAAGTTTAAGAACCTACTCCAATCTATTTTTGAGTCCTACTCCTCTAGTATTAGACTCTGTCTCAGTCTAGATTGGTCAAAATAAGTGAAGTTTTAATTTCTCTCACATACTACTATATTTAGAAAAATATAAAATAATATCTATTTACACCAAATAGTAGGTTAATTAAATCATATCTATTTAATGATTTATAGTTCTTAGACCCTTTATTTAATTAATAATTAAACACTTTATTTCCTAGAAAGAATAAAACATTTGGTGAACCTGATTTACTTTGAATTTCTACACAAAACCCCTAGAAACCCTATGGATAATTATTTTTGATTTTTTTCCATAGTTTTAAGATTTTTATTGACTTTAAAAATTATAAATTTATCAATTCATTACAAAAATATCACATATTTTTTTCAAACCCTAGCTTGCACATACTAGGTCCGTTTTGCATACAAACACATTCAAAACACTAAGAAAAATATATTGATTTTTACTAAAGTTTTCAAGCAAAATTATAAAAATATTGTCTAAAATTTTCAAATTATTGCACTAATTTTGAAAAAAATCATTCAAAACCCTAGTTGCATCAAATACATTTTTAGTTATTTTTCAATACTTTTCACATCATTTTCTAGAAAATTTAGTTACATATCAAACTTAGGAAATCAATTCAAAAATCAAACACTCATAGTATTTTTCACAAGTATTTATGAAAAGTATTTAGCTGAATATACTAGCACCTACTTGATTTTTGAGGTATCACCTTATATGTTTAGCAGCTCACTATCTTTTTTGCACAAATTCTAAATCACTATTTTTTTGGACTTTGTATTTCTTACATTCAATACTTTCCCTTTCTAGCACATTGTTTATTACAACATATTTCAAAACATTTCAAAGTGTTTTCCTACCTTATCAATGGCTCAATATACCAATTTTGATGAAACTAATAAAAGTGAACTATAAGAACTCTTAACCAAACACCCAAATATGAAAGATGACATGCTTAGAATTATATAATTAGAACAAAAAAAAGTAACTAATGGGCAATATTATCAAACCATAGAGAAAATAGTTACAAATGACACTACAGGGGAAACTATGTCTCAACCACCCCTATAATAGCCCAACCTTATTTTATGCCACTAGTTGTAGCTAGTACATCCATATCTAATCATGTGGTAGCCCTTGTGAAAGAGATCTGATCTCTTTAATCTAAGGTGCAACACCTTGAGAAAGGTACCATTAGACTTACATAGGCTTTGGATTCTTTTTCTCTCTTACATACACCATTGGCACATCATATTGCTTCTACACCCTTGCCATAAGGTTTTATTCAACCCAAGCTTACTCTTTATGATGGTAAAGGTGATCCAGAGACACATTTGAGAGTTTTTTATGTAGTATGATTGTATTATGTACCTAATGACTAGATACCTACCAAGTTATTTATATGGAACCTAAAGGATTATGCTTTACAATGCTTTTATAGTCTACTAAATTGATTGGTCATAACATTTAATCCTTTAGCAGACATGTTCCTAACACATTTTAGTATCAACATTGGTGAGAAGGTTTCTTATGCATAGATTGCACAATAGAAACAAAGGTCAAATGAGCCCCTCATAGATTATGTTATAAGATACAAGGATATTCTTGCTAAACTAACTAGCCCCATGGTTGATCAAGAGCTATAGAACATATTCAAAAAGAGCCTTCTACCAGCATTGTATGAATCTATTATGTTCTAAATATTATCTTCCTTCATTGAATTGTGTCATACACTCAAGAAAAGAGAAGTCAAGCTAATTTTAATGGGAAAACTCAAGTATTCAAGTATATTAAACACAACCAACAAGAGTAATAGCAAATTCCCATACAATGTCAAAATTAGTGACAACAAGAATTAAAATCAACCAATAGTTAATGTAGCTTAAGAGCCCCCTCAACATGTGGTTTTATCAGCACCTCCTCATCGTGCATTTACCAATCTACCAGTTTCTCTAGCTAGGGTTTTACAATAGTTATTGGAATGTAACATCATCACTCTCTCACCTATCTAGGAAGTATATCTAGAAAATCCTCTTCCACAAAGATATGATCAACATGAATTTTGAAATTTTCATAGGGCACCAGGCCACATAACAAATAAATGCATCAGTTTGTGACATAAGATATAGGACTTGATAAATGAAAATCTACTTGATTTGAGCACCTCAGTTGAGCCTCTAAAGGCAAAGATAACATAAGATAAATATTTAAAAATCTTTTAAAATCTATTTCCATATCATTCTAAATAGGAGAAAGAGGACACATTAGGTGTTCACCATACATACCATACACATCCTCCACCAGCTACATACCAGGCACTTTCAGCTGAGTCACATCCTTTGAGAGGTATGATAGGTGTGTATGAGTCTATAGTTATAGTTAAACATTCAATATATTTTTTAGATTAAGATATTTTGGAGGATAATATAAACTATAATGCACTTTTTATCAGATCACATGTTCATAATCAACCTATTCATAGTGTACTTATTGACATTGGTTCTAGCCTTAACATGTGTACCTTGACACTACTACAGCATTTAGGTTATTTAGAGTTGGATATTAATATGATAGACACATTTATCAATGGTTTTAGTGGGCACATATAGAGTTCATTAGGTGACATAGTACTTTCACTATAGGTTGGTCATATATATATGGCAACACCATTTACTATAGTTCCCAATACATGAGTTTTTGACATATTAATTAGTCAACCATGGATTCAAAAACTCAGGGTAATACCTTATATATTTAATAGATGCATGAATTTCATTCATGCTAATCAAGTTATCATATTTAGTGGAGTTCTTTATGAGTCACTACTCCCCACTTCAGATCCATCTACCAGTTTATAGTCACCAACTCTAGTTCTTACACCAGTTTCAATTTCTCCTCCAGTTTTAGTATAGCTTCCACTTCAGATCTAGCCATAGTTGTGACATCCATCACCATTACATAGGGTTCATATGGATCCATAGGTTAAATAGTCTATAAAACTTCCAGTGACAATATTCACACCTAGATCAATTATATTGAGGTCTCATATATCTACACAAAGAGCACCTATTCAGAGTGTTTTTTATTCTCCTAGATGGGCACCTAAGAGCACTACAATTTCATACACTTATTAGAGTTATATGGGGACCCCATATTTGGATTCCACTTTAAATATTTTAGAGTAGTTATAATTTACATAGATTTTAACTCACAATCTCATACATACACCCATTCCTCATGATCATGCATGATTTAGTTGTTTGATACAAGACACCATGATAGGGAGTCTCATTTGAGACTCATCAGTTAGTATCATTTCTTCCTAGTATTTTCATGTACACAACTTATATCAAAATACAAAAACATTCAAAAAATATCAAAAATACTTAAAACATTTCAAATGTATGCATTATCCATGCTATACATTACTACTATCATGCTAAGACTTACATTCACTATTTCATGTTATTATATGTCAATTTTTTAAATTACCATGCTTCAATTGATCTTATTTAAGTGTGTGCAGTGACATCTAGCTCCTTGATTAATTCATTCTACCCATTGAGGGGGAATTCCTACTTCTACATTTGAGACACACATTGATATACATACCCATGGGGGCATCTTCTACATGAATACACCATCCAAGTTATGTCATTATTACCCCACACACTCTCATTTATCATAATAATGTACATTACTTTATAGTTTACACAAAATATTATATCAACATTTCACTACTATCTAGCACTTGTGTATCTCTTAGCATATAGCTAGTCTTGTACTACACATGTATTTCATACTTTCACATTTGATTTGATTAGTTATATGTGCTTGTATCTTTGTAAATATTAAATGTTTTCTTTATTTAGTGTAGCTTGTGATATTAAATTTCCAATTCTAGCTTATCTCTTGTTTATGTCTTAAGACATTTGCTAATGTCTTTTGTATGTGTGTGCCTTAGGACATTGTTATATCTATCTAGGCACACCCCTATTGATCTAACAATCTCATAATACAAAAATTGTTATATCTAGAGATATCTTGTTAAATATAAATGATATATCATATATTTATACAACTTAAAACACTAACAAGATTATTTTCTTATGAGGGAAGTCATTTTAGGTTCATCATTCTTACCCTCAAAAGAGGGGGCATCAAACATGAGTTTTGTCATAAAAATCAAACCTCCTAATAGTCAAAACAATAGCATTCATAAACTTAACATACAATATAAATGTCAAACTAGTGAAATTAGAGAAAAAATAATGATAGTTTCATATCAGTAGTCAATTTTCACGCCATACAACAACACCTGAAATGGATAGTAATGATAAACATAAGGGTGTTTACAATTTGGCACTCCTATCTAAGCAAAAAAATCTTAGGGTTTCTAGAAATAGGCAAAAATTTTAGTTTAGGGATAGTTTTTGCACTTCTAGATCAGTTAGATTCACTAGTTTCAACATAATTTTCTCAGATATAGGGGGTTATCATGCACATCATGATGGTGCTCACTTAAAATTAAGATTAGGTAGTTGATATAAATTATAGATCATAATCCATGTTCTAAACATTAGTGATTAATGGAAATGTGTGTGGTATATTGATCTTCTTTTATTTTTGAATTTTAGTTTATTCTAGGCATTCTCAGTAGTTGTGTGCCTTACTCCATCTCTAGGTGGTTGGTATCACTTTTGAGTTGAAATTTCATACATGTTTAACTTTTTGATTACCTAATTTCTCAATTTAGCTTTCATATAAGCCTATTACATCAGTTTGGAGTGGATTTCATACAGTCCTAACCTTCATCTTTTAAAATGGCCAAGAGTGGCCTAATTTCTAACACACATTTAGGCTATCCACACTACATTGTCATATTTTAAGAATATCCATGGGCTCCATGATTCATCTCATATGAAATCTATTATATATTGGTATCACTTCATAGCTTCACTTCATAGGGCAATAGTGGATCCAAAGGGACAAACTTTGTATTTTTGAGCCACCTATTCAGAGGGATTAGACACATAGTCTAGACATCGATTAGCACACGTATGATGGAAATGATGGAGAGAAAAGTCCAAAATTTACATTATTGAGCCACATTTTGGAGAATTGAGCACTCAAATCTACACATGATATTACTCTTGATTCAATACATACTTAACACAATCTAGCATCATAATAGGTTTTGTATTGGTTCACATACCCAGTGAGGTGTATTCATTCCTTTCTCTTCCTCTTACTCAGCTTTGTATGTTCTTATTTTAGATATAGTATATCTAATAAGAACTAATATAATTTATTTTTTCATTTACATATTCACACTTCATAGATTGCTCTCTCTATGCACATCCAACATCACATAACTTCATGAGATTCTCCCTTATAGGTAAGTTTAGGTATGCTTTCTATATTTCCTTTATCCTAATATTTCACTTTGCTGTATCACTAGAATAAAGGGGAAAAAATGTAGTCATATACAATGGAAAGTTGGATGACTTAGGCATGGCTAATCACATCTAGCCTATAGGTCTTCTTTCTTTCTTACACAACCCTTCTTGGTAAGTCTCTCACTGATTCCTATTCATCCGTAGATTTTTGGACTAATCTCTTTGAGACCTAGGAAACCCTCTTAAGCCCAAAACTATCCCCCCAAGTCTCATCCCCTTAGGACAATAGCACCCAACTTGGAAAAGAGCATTGGAATTCAAGGTGTCATATTTTTGATGTTGTTGTCCAAGTTCATTTTTACCTCAAACAGTCATATTTTCCCAAATTCTTATCTTTTTACTTATCAACTTAATACAAGTTCATCTAACCCATGATCATTAAATACCCTATAAAAGGCCATTCAAAGTGTATTTATAAGGGTTTGTCATTCATTTACAATAAATAAGTAAGAATAAAATAAAGTACACTCATGCACTCTTCCCTATTCTCTACATATAGACTTCTAAGATCATTTCAAGCCCATTTAAGCACTCATACCAATTCCTAGTAATCCAAAGTACATCTATTTTCACATTTAGTTGCATACATCACACATTATTATACCAAGCACTTCAATGGGAGAACTACATTAGTTTGATCCCTCTTTAGAGTATTGGTATGTAGGCATCATGCCCACACATAGGGTATGAAGTGTATCCAGTGTATATTTTACACACTAACCCCCTATCTTCTTTCACTAAGTTTCAAATCAAGTTCAAGCACTAGGAGATCCTAAGGGTTTCAAAGATTGATTCAAAAACATAGTGAGCTACACAGGCTTCTAAGCCTCAAAATTTCATAGATAGGGTAACACAAATCTACCAGACATAATGCAAAAATATTTTAGCCCCAAGATAATAATGCTAGAATATGACTATAGCACTAGACAATAGGGTTTCTACTTTTAGGACTCCTATCCAACTTAGAAATTAAGTTCAAGAACCTATTCAAGTCTATTTTCTAATCTAGTTCTTCCAGTATTAGACTCTATCTTAGTCTAGATCAACTAAAATAAGCTCAGTTTTAATTTATCTCACATACTATTATATTTATAAAAAGATAAAATACTATTTGTTTACACTAATAAATAGGTTAATTAAATCATATCTATTTACTAGTTTATATTGCTTAGACCCTTTATTTACATAGTAATTAAACACTTAATTTTATAAAAGAATAAAACACATACACAATCATTTACATATAGGTGCATCCCCTATATAATATCTCCCACTATCAACTAGCTATAAAGTGTTAGAAATGCATAGTGCTCCTTTTGGGCACAACCCATTATGACCATTGTGAAAATAATGGGTCCATCTACCCTGATAAATATAATTAATAAAATTTTTGTAAATATTAAATACATATAATAATATTATTTATTTTCTTGAAGTTTACACTTGGAGTAAATAAATATGTTATCAATTATTTAATTACTTACCAATGTAAGCCAAGGGTTAATAATAACCACTTAGACATTAATTATTATAAAACTCCCCCTTAATTCTAAGTGGGGATAAAATCCATAGTCATCATAAAAAAATTATACTATGTACAAAATTTAAAGGATTTAAAACCTTCATCATGCCAAAAGTCACCTTTTGAAACAAAAGGAATTATAAAATATTCAAAAATAAATTTAGGCTATCATGATTGTGATATTACATCACACTATTTCTCATGAATAATCACTAAGCATATTTGGAGCCTTTTATAGCATAAGGACGTCCACTACAAATTATGCTTTTAAATATATTGGGGTACACAAGTAAAACTAACACATGAAGTTTAATTAAATTAAATAACTTCCCTACAAAGTTTTTAAAATGATTTACAAATGAAAATAAGTATAGATAAGAGGAATAAACGCATGGCCATTAGGAAGTGGCATTGTCATGCACACTCTCCCTCAATGGCAACTCTAAGAGGCCTAGCATTGTATGAAACTGATAAAACTTGGTAGCACTAAGTGGTTTTTATGAATATATATGCCAATTGTTCATCCATAGGACAAAACTACAAATTAATATTAACATTGAATAATTTCTCTTGGATGAAATACATATGAACTTCAATATGTTTAGTTCTTTGGTAATGCACTAAATTTTTTACTAGAGATATATAACTTTGAATATCACAATGAAGGATGGTACTCTGAGAAACTTCAAAATGAATTTCTCCCAATAAATTTTAAAGCCACATGGCTTCTTTGGTATCTTTCATAACACTTCTATACTCAACTTTTGTAGAACAGAGAGAGACAGTAGGTTGCTTCTTATTGATCCAAGTGATAACACCTACACCAAACTTAAACACATATCCAGAAGTAGATTTATAATCTAAATAATTACCAACATGGTTAGCATCATAATAACCATATAATTTAGCATTATTAGTGGAAGAATAAAATAAACCATAACTAATAGTTTCTTTGATATAATGAAGGATACATTTAGCTAATTTCTAATGATCCAAATATGGATCTTGCATAAATCTAGAAGCAACACTAACAACATATGAAATATCTAGCCTAATAATAGTTAGATAAATCAAACTTCCAATAAGCTATCTATACAAAGTAGGGTTAAATTTTTCACATGCAAGTTTAGGATCAAGTTTAATACCAATTTCAATAAGAGTAGTGGTAGATTTATAATCAGGTATGTTAAACTTAACAAGAAGATTATGTGCATACTGAGATTGTGATACAATAATTGAATTTTTATCTTGAAATATAATCATTCCTAAAAAATGATGTAGAATGACTAAATTAATCATTTCAAACATTTGACTTAGTTTATCCTTATATTTATAAATTAAACTAGTTAGATTGCTAATAATCAACAAATCATCAATATCTAATACAATTAGAATCAAATGACCATTTTCAATTTTAACAAAGAGATAATTATTTGAATAATAGTTAGAAAATCCTAATTCTTTTTAAAAAAAAATAATTTTAGAATATTAAGATCAAGGAGCTTGTTTTAAACCATACAAATATTTTTTGAACTTGCATACATAATGTTCTCTATTAGGATCGATGAAACCTTTAGGCTGAGTCATATATATTTCTTCTTATAAGTCACCATTTAGAAATATATTATTGACATCCATTTGGTGTATAATCCAACCATTTTGGATTGCAAGAGCAATTAGAAGTCTAACAGTACTCATTTTTTATACAAAGCAAAGGTTTTAACATATTCAATATTGGGTTTTTGAGTAAATCCATAAGAAACTAATCTATCTTTAAACTTGTCAATTTTACCAATTGGATTATATTTGATCTTATAAAGACACCTACAACTGATAATAAGCTTTTTAGACAGAGGAGGGACAAGGTCCCAAGTCTAATTTTTAATTAAGGAATTATATTCATATTACATAGCAACATTCCATCTATCATCTTGAGTGGCTTCCTCAAAGGATTGAGGTTCACATTCATACATAGTCATTAAAGCATGATAAGAATATTGACTTCTAATTAATTTATTAAGTTTATCAACATTAGAATATTGAATTAGGGATTCTACCCATTTCGGTCTTTTAGATTGGATATAAAACTCAGGGAGTTCTTCAGACTCTAAGTTATCCAAAACTGGATCAACATCCTCAAGGACATCTATTTCATCATAAGAATAAACATGAGAGTCGATTTCATCAATAAAATAACACTGAGGAGAATCCATAGAGGGCTCACAAAAATATTTTTAAAGAATAAGAACATTCCTATTCTTTATGATCTAACATTTAAAGGGATCATACACTCTTAAACCTTTTGTCTTGCCTCCATATACTCCAAAAATTCAAGAATGATAAGTGGGTTTGAGCTTCTTCCTTTTAACTTTAAGGACAAAGATAAAAGTTGGACTATCAAAAATCTTAAGATGAGCCACACTGGGTTTTTTTTAGACCATATTTTTAAAAGGGTAGAAAGATGAAAGGCTTTGGTAGAGACTCTATTCAAAATATAAACAACAATATTCATGTCTTTGACCCATAAGAACTTAGGAACATTTGTAGATTACAACATTGTTCTAGCCATTTCTACGATGGTGTTGTTTTTATTTTTAGTAATACCATTTTTTTGAGGGGAATAGGGAGTTGTTAGTTCCCTTTGAATACCACAACTAATGTAAACAAAGTAAAAATATTTAATAGCATATTCACCACCTTTATCAATTCTTAATCTCTTAATAGACAAATTAGATTCATTTTCAACATAAGCTTTAAATTCTTTAAACTTAGAAAAAAATATCAAATTTTTTTATTGAAATTATACCTGATCATTTTAGTATAATTATCAATAAATGAAATAGTATATAATGAACCATTAAGAGAAGTAACTTACAAAATACCTACAACATCACTATGAATTAATTCTAAAGGATGTGAGGAATTTGCATCATGATTTTTATGAAAGGTGTTAGTATGTTGCTTATCACGTAAGCAACCCTCACAAGTTTCATGATGAGAGGGGATAGAAGGAAGTCTAATAACAATATTATTTATAGACATATCATGTAAACTTATAAAATTAATATGTCTTAATCTTTCATGCCATAATTGAGATTCATTTTTATTATGTGATGAAAACATGCATGCAGAAGGAGAGAAGATATATAAACCATTATTTTGAACATCTTCAATAATCAATGATCCAGATTGATTTCTAATAGACCAACTATCTTTAAGTACAGTTACAATAAAATTATCATTAATATGTTTAAAATAAGACAATAAATTATTTATAAGTTTAGGTATATATAGAACATCCTTAATAATAATATTTGAAAATTTTGCTTTTTCATGTGTAGTTGCTTCTAAAAATGAATTATCTCCGAAGTAAATTATTCTAGAGATATCTCTAAAATCATAAAAAATATCAGGTAAGCATGTCATACGGTGTGATGTTATTCTAGAGACATCTCTAGAATCATACAAAATATCAAGTAAGGATGTCATATGGTGCAATGCATCACTATCTAATATCTATTTCTTTTCATTTTAAATATATAAAAAACATATAAAGCAATAACATTATAATCTTGATTATTATTTTGATTAGGGTTTTGATTATTATACTTATTTTGATTAGATTTATTTTATTTGTTATTTTTAAAATATTGATTGTTAATTATATATTTGTTTTTATAATATGTTTCCCTTTTATGACTAAATTTACCACACAGATTACAATTTACATCAAATGTAGGTGTATGATTTATATTACCATATTTCTTATTCTCATGTTTGCCTTTAGAAAAATTAAGGTTAAATTTATATTTTTTAGTGTTATCAAAAACATTATTATTAGTGAGAAGTGTCTGAGTAGCATTCTCCTTAGAATCAAAATATATCATAACTTGCTCTTCTTGAATCAGGAAAGTAGACAAGGTGGTAAGGTTAGGGATATCTTGCTTAGTTTGATACTTAGAATTCAAAATTAAAATGAAATTTCTAAATTTTTCATGAATATTTAACTAAATGACAATAAAATAACTGATCTTGAATCAAATTACAATTACATCCATCTAACTAAGCTTTAATATTTTTAACTTTAGCTAGAGAATTCACAGCATTTTCATCACCCTTCATAGGTGTTGTCAATAATTCACGGATTAAATTAATGATCTTTGAAAGATGAGTACCATCATGCATGGATTCAAGAAATTTATAAGCTTCACAAGGAGATTAATGATTACCAATTTGGAGAAGGAATTCATCTTTAACACTCCAAAAGATAATAGTTATAGCATCTTATGATTTTTATTGAAATGCATTGGTAAGATCAGGGGTCACATGCTGATCAGATAGGGATATCTCAATTCCAATGAAAATATTCAATAATTTACAAGCCATGAGTCTAGCTTTAACATGAATTTTATAAATGTTATAGTTATTTCCATTAAGTATTTGAGATTTATCTAAGGAAAAGTGAGGTGAAGCCATGACATCCCTTTAAACACAAAAGTATACAAATGTTTAAGAAATAACCTTTTAAGTGTGAATTTAAAATTATTTATAATTAAAAAAAATTAAAAAAGTAAATACACACTTTTTTTTCAAATTAAAGCTTTGTAAATAAAAAAAAAATCGCAATTTTTTGACAAAGCAAGGTCTAGCAAGTGTCATAAAATACACTAAAAATAAGAACATTTTTATGATTTAACCTTTTTAAATAATTTTTTTTGAAATATTTATAAAATAAACTTAATTTAGCATGCAAATATATTTAGATATATAATTTATATGCTAACCAAAGCAAAAAATTAAAATGAAGTTACATAATTCTAGGTGTTGAAAGAGTTACACTCACAATGACCACCTAGGCACAATTATTTAAAAAAGTGTAAAAATAATAATAAAAATATTCAAAACAAAAAATGGACCACTCCAATATGTTTGAAGCATGCCAAAACCTTAAGATCGACTAGTTGGATGACTATACTTGCCTGGGTTTAGACTATATCAACTGTCAAAAGAAGGACTAGTCAATAGGTCAAGAGGTTTTCATGTGAGAGGCAAGGGACGCAATCTAAGAAATGAAATTCAAATTAAATTAATTTAAAATTAATTTTGACTAGAGTCAACAAGAAGATAAAAAATAAAAAGGCTAAATATAATTGAACACTAGACTTATCTTTTACAAATTTTTACCAAAAAAAATATAATCACCAACTTATCTATGAATGAATCCAAAGGTTTACATGTAAAATATCATATTTAATTATTTATATCCAATTTAAAAAATATATAAATAAAAATTTATTTATTGTGCATGTAAACAAAATCAAAAACAAATTATTTGTTTTTTTAAACTTTTTGGTGAAATAACTTAATAAAAGGTAAATCAAATTTGTAAAATTAAAAAATAAATTATTTTTTAAATATTTGAAAGAACTTTATACTTACCCTAATATTTTTTGTAGGTGGAAATGGTACAAGTTTGGGAGGGAAGAAAAAAACTTGAGGAAGATAGAGTTCTTCTCATGCCTTCAAAATTTATAAAGCTTCTTGAAATCCTCCCACAATGGCAACAAGCCTTTCAAAAAAAATTTGGTGCTCAAAACAATTTTTGCCAACCTCCTAGGCCATATAGGTACATTAATGGAGGACATAAATTTTTTAATAGGCTGATCCAAAGCTTCTCAAGTCTTAAAAAATTTCATGGGTCCTTATCTTTGCAAAACTAAATGAATAAAACTTTTAGAAAGCAATTTGATGCACAAAAACCTAAGTTTCAATTTTTTAAAGTTCTAAGGCCATACAATGGCATCCAATTACCCAGGATTTGAATAAATTGAAATATCAATTTAATATTCTATATGATTTTTGATATAAATCATCTCTAGTGGTTATGATACCATGATAAAATATTAAATGTAATAATTACAGATCTAGAAGAGATTTAATGAGCAAATCATAATATATAATGAGCCTAGATCAATAAACACTACATAGGAATTTATCCTGAGAAAATTTCAAAGAGGTAAAAAACCTATAAAATTAATATTAAATATTGAGAAACAATAATAAGCCCAGTACATCTAATATTCTTCATGTCACTCCTCAAATAAATTCTTCACAAGTTTATCTTAGACAAGTATTTATCACATGCAAGAATACATGAATATTTTTTTATGTTCGAGATATTAAAACAAGGGTAAAACCTTATTTATAATTATTTATGAGAGTATGTGACCATTGTAAAAATAATGGGTCCATCCACCCTGATAAATCCAATTATTAAACATTTGGTAAATATTAAATACCTATAATAAGATTATTTATTTTCCTAAATTTTACACTTCAAGTAAATAAATAATATATTATTATTTATTTAATTAGTTACCAATGTAATTCAAGGGTTAATAATAAGCACTTAGACATTAATTTTTCTAACACATTTATCTTATGAAAATTATAATATGGCTTATGTGGAACCCTATTCAAATGGTGTGGTGGATGATGACTAGTAGGAGAAAGTGTGATCATCTCCCTATCTAATAGTGTAAAAAAAATGTCATGAAACTTATCCCTATCTAAAATCTGTATAACCCGTATATGTATATCTTGTGTTATGCTCACCGTAGAAGGTGCTATATAAAGTGGTTCTTTGCCTTTTTTGAGTATTTTTATTAGTTATTTCTATTCTACTAAGTTTTTAATTAGAAGTAGAGTAGGCACATGTACCATGTTAGATTATTATGTCTCTGAGGATCCTACATCTAAATATACCTTTGAATGTGTAACTACTACTCCTAATTCTACCTATAATGTTATAGCTATGTTACATAGATGTTACAATGATTTTGATGTCTGATATAGTAATTTCTCCGTAAAAGGAAAAATTAAGCCTCTAGAAAATATGTAATGTACCTCTAAATCTATCAATTGATAAATCAACTGATGCAAATAAGATTTGAATCTTAACATGTATTTAGATGTTGGATCTATCTCACCTTGGTGTGATGAAGGTAAAATCTTATGTGTGATGTGAGGTCCATCATTCTATATCTAATGCTTGAGAAAGACTATTTTTATCTCCTCATATGTATCTAATTACCCACTAGGGATTGTATGTTGCAACCACTTTAATACATCCCCATATAAGGACTTTATAAATAATTGTATTAGATTCAAATTATTAGTCACATGTGCCATGTCTTTCTCATAATCCTAAAGGTGCAAGTATGGATGTCTATGCCCATAAAATATAGGTAAGACTGGTATCTAAAAGTTATGTGACAACCTTATAGTGGAGATTCTACATTTAATAATATTTCCATGTATAAAATTGGTATTGGCTCAAGATTCTTATGATTTATTCTCCAAAGTGAGATGGTTTACTTATTATTACAAATCACCCACAACATAAATCAAACAAATTAACACTTGTGAAGGTATATTATTATCATCAAGGGGTTCATTTAATGCTTGTATTTTGTTATTTATCTTATATATTGGTATATTATATTGTAAACCTTTTTTAGAGAGGATTGATTTACTCTCTAACCTTTGGAGTTGTGATAGTGAGGACCTGGTTAGTGAGAAATGAGTTATCACCCTCATTTAAGCTAGTTTGAGAAATAAGCTCTACTTTAGTAAGGGGGTGAAGGAGATTCATTGGTATCTCTTAATTTTTTAATTTTCAAATAAATATCACATGATAATTTGATATAAGGTAATTTATTATTAAGTAAATGTATATTATGAACATAATAATGTGTGTGTGTGTGTGTGTGTGTGTGTGTGTGTGTCTTTACATGTGACTTAGTATTTGGTTAAACAAGAGAAATAGGTGAAGTAAGAGAAGAACTAGAAGGTTTAGATTATATACCATCTTCATCATAATCAAAATAATCATCATTATCCCATGGTTCATCAAAATTATAATTTGATTCATTTTTAGAAGTAATATTAGAATAAGTATCTCCACATGCTCATTGAGAGAGAGAGAGAGAGAGAGAGAGAGAGAGAGAGAGAGAGAGAGAGAGAGTATTTTAACTTTTTACTACTATGCATTGTGTCATCATGTGTAGGTGTAATAGTATGCATTTGTTCATTCTCTATGTGTGGAATGCAAGAATGATTATCACTTTCAATTTTTTAGTCAAGGGTAGAAGTATAAATCATGTTTTATTTGTGCATATTGTGAGATTTAGGAGAAGAGTTAGATATATTTTCATTATCAATTTATTGTAAAAAATCATTGCATTGAGCTTGGAATGTGAAGGAAGGTGATAAAATAATTTCATCTACCTTAGTTTTTGCATTGATAAAAGGTGTAATATCATTGGTGTATGATTTTTTTAATTTAAATGAGAAGGGTAAAGAAGATGCATTGTTCCTATCTACTTTGATTGAATCATGGAAAAGTATCTTTCATTAATTACACATATATTGACTTAATTTAAATAATGAGGTAGAAAAATTAGTTAAGAAACTACGTTCACATTCGAATAAATCACTAGAAATAAGATGTTTTTGTTGGCCATTTTTGGCTCACATACTAAGCTTGTGCCCAGATGGACAAACTGAGCAGAGTTCTAGAGCTTTGAAGGTCAAAAAATAGTTTAGTGAACAAGTCTGGAAGAGCCTATAGGCCAAAGAAGCTAAGTACAAAATCCTCATTTGGGGCCAAGTCTTTCAGCTAAATTTCAATTATTTTAGGTCTTTATTCTGCTAAGTTAAAATCTTTCAAAAAAATGTCCAAGGAAAAGTTTTTGAAGGCATGAGTTATTTTGGACAAAATGTCTAAAAAAAAGATGAAGACAAATTTCTCTTGGAGAAATTATTCTACAACAATTTTCCTGAAGACTATTTCTTTTGGATAAATTATCTATATCAAAAAGGCTAAGTGTAATTTATCTTAGGCATTTTGTCCATAGTAAAATCCTAAGGGTACTTTTATTTTGGGAAAATTGTTCAAACAATTTTTATGAAGGGTCATTATACAAGAAAGTGGTACAAAACAAAAAGTCCCAAAGACTTGAATTCTCTAAAAAAACTTTTCTAAATGCAAAAAATTTGAAGGGTAATTTTCAAGCAAAGTGGTCCTAAACAAACTTATGAAGGGCATATATTCAAGAAAATGGACCAAGAAAAAATCCCAAAAGGTATTTCTTTGAGAAGGTGGTCCAAAGGAAAAAAATATGAAGGACCATTTTTTAGCAAGGTGGCCAAAACACTTTTCCTGAAGGATCATTTCTTTAGGAAAGTGTCTTAAATAAAGTCTCAAAGGGTCACTCTCATAGCAAAGTGTCATAAATAAAAGTCTAAAGGAAATGGGACCGATGAAATTATTTTTTGTGGGGAAAATGCATGGACTTTTAGAGTGAAACATTTGTGCTAACATTAATTTTAGGCCCCAACAAATAGTCATTTAATTTTAAAAAGACCACTAGAACTTAAAATTGACATCTCTATGCCCATTATTTGACAGGCTCATGAACGTATTTGATAATTTTATAGACATCAAATTTAATCCATAGTAAAAATAAATCCTTTGAGCTTAAATTTGATGATTTCATGAATTTTAATGATAGTCGTGTGAACATCATTTGATTGGAATGCAAAATTAAAATTTAAGATCATGAAGTAGACATTAGAGTTCAATAGTGGGTCCCATCAGATCAATAGTTGGCATTTGATCGAGTATCCAATATTAATGGTACATGAGTAGGTCAAAAGGTGAAGGGGCTTAGAGGCCACCATGTGGCATAAACATGAAAGAAAATCGATTGACATGTATATCCAAGGATCAAATGCATGATTTCCATGTGTTAACAATGCATTAGCTCAAGTAGAAGATCTAATGATATGCATTCAACCTATTAGAAGAAATTTGATGGTGCAATAAAAGGTCAAGGTTAATGGATCCTGAGTTAGTTTGATGATAACCAATGAAAAGGATCCAAATGGGACATTTTTGAATAAAGTTAATGGAGTAGTTTGACGTAGGAAAAAAATGAATAGACCTGAGCTGGTGGAAAATACATGAAACTGAGCTCAAGCTCAACCCAAATTGAAATAGGATAAATAATAAGGACCAGACATTTTCATTAGGTCTCTATAGATATATATTAGTTCTTTTATACCAAATATAAATTAAATGCTGGAAAATTGGTAGCTAAATGGGATCAATTATCAAATAGAGTATGTAAAACTATAGGAAAACCAATAGCCTTAGATTGGTTTTCCACCTATAGATTAACTTATGATCCAGATATGAAAATGGAATGAATATGTGATAAATACAAAGTATCCCATCATTGATAAAGAAGGTAATTACTATCATTCACATCATTTCACTATCAGTATAAAGATTCAAGGATTTAATCCTCATGAATACATCAAGTGAACTTAAGGTCCCAAGGTGGTGAGTTGGTAGTTGGAGAAGTAGTTAAGGGCATTATGTACATTCAAACAAATTTTGGCACTATGCATAACAACCCATTTTCTTCTAGTGGGATCTCTCAACCATTGAGGGGAACTTGAGGATTATTGAGATAATAAGAGATCCATTTATTGATCAAGGAATACAAATAGAAAGCAATCAAGTACTACCACCTCACTTATTGATCTCAATGACTTTCCTCCATTCTCTAATGCATTGTTACCTTCTCTCTTTCTCTCTTTCTACTATATATAAAGACTTTTGAGCTAAAAAATAGATCCTATCTATATTTTCTCTACTCCCTCTCTTGGGCATGACCAAACTCTTCCTAGATGGAGATTTTAACCTCTTGAGATGAATACAAAACTATTTTAGATTTCATTGTTCTGGTATAGTGTGTACATGTCAGATTTGCATATGTGGTAGAGGTTTTTCCCTTGTCAAATTATGATCTCACCTAGTTACTATTTCATCTTGTTATGTAGGTCATGTTTAGTGTTCTACATCTCTTGATTAAAGTCTACATATGGATACTATGACTAGCTAGTGTCTTTTTCTAGACCTCTCCATTATTTCACTCATCTTAGATCATTTGGTGAACATCTTCATGAAACACTGATGTATGACATATATTTGGAATCCTAGATCTAGTTTTGTGCTTATTTCATTAGTGTTTAAAGAGTCAAGCAAGGTGGATCAACACATAATTTAGGTGCATCACACTATTAGCTATGGGTCTCTCTCTCTCTCTCATCTCTCTCTCTCTCTCTCTCTCTCTCTCTCTCTCCTCTCGTCTCTCATCCTCTCTCTCTCTCACTCTCTCTCTCTCTCTCTCTCACTCTCTCTTCCTTGGTCATTAGTAGGTTTTAGTAGTGGGAATGAGCTAAAATGATGCATTAGAGGAACTAGCCTCATTAAAAAATCCTAGATGTCTAACCCCATTATAGGATACCCATAGCTTGGCATCAATTCTATATTGATCTAGATTTGGAAGTAGGACATAAATACTCCTACCTCCATCTAGGGTGAAATCTAGATCTTTAATAGTTTTAGCATGTGTAGTGGGACAAAGGTCCAAAAGAGTGGAAATATCTTGGTGTGTCTTTTCCTATAATCAGCTTTTGGAATTAATCACATTAGCACCAATGGTAAAATCCAAGTCAAATTTTCTAGTTATGAGTAGGCCAAGTATGTTTCATTGAAAATTTTAGTCAATTCTTACATCTCATTTGACATATGAGGACAATAAGAATAGTTATGGTGAATATTTCTATTATCCACTTCCCTTATCTATAGCTCTAATATGACCCTCATAATCCATATGAGACTAATCATCCCTAACAATATATTTGTCAAAGTTTCTCATGATCCTTATTATCAAAGGAATAGTTATTACCTTCCCCATCATCCTCATTAATAACATGAGGACCTATTTTAGTCATATATGAAATGATATTTCCCTAATCTTTCCTATATACAACAAGCCCATAATAAAACTACTCATCATCAACCCTATCATGAGCCATCTATGCCAACACTTAAGCAAACTTTAAAAATCCTTGACAAGAATGCACTAGAATTGTGATCATAAAAAATATTATGGCTAAGATGTCCTTACTCACCTGATTCATCATGTGAGAGAGTAATTGCATCAAATAAAAGAAGAATGGACACTTGTTAAGAGATCAAATTAGAATAATATCACAGGTGATATGTTGTATGTAGGTGGTTAAATTCAAAATACTAAGGACAAGCTAAAATGCCTTGAGGAACAATAATTCCAACCTTACCAACCTTATGTGCCGACATATACACCACATCAACTTTATAATGTGCCACACATTCCTCCCTAAGAGACCATTCCAAGTGACCCTTTGGGTATGCCAAGTTCCTCATGTGTTTCTTAGACCTTTCCTTCTTGGAAATGTATCCAAGAGAATTGTCAAATAAAGAAGGATATTGTTATGGAATAACCTGTTGTTGTGATCCAAGACTCCATCCTTCCTCAAGAACCCCTTATAAATTAATTCAAATTTCCAAGATGGAATCAAGTGGTGAAGTCATGGGTTAGGAAAACTAATGCAAATTTGTATTTTATGACCCAATATAAAGGAGGATATAAACATCTTAAAACCTCTATCATCCCTCCTCAATAATATTCTTGTGTTCCTTATCTTCACAAAGCTATTGACCACCTTCAAAGAGTTGGAGCTAAAGAAAAGGAAAGAGGAGGAACATCATAATCAAAAGGTCAAAGGATATCTTTATCTTTCCCATCTTAGAACCAAATCATGCAATGAAAAAAAATCCAATGTCACTTAATTCCCTCCCTCCCCTCTTCAAGAATCTAGGTCATTTCCATCTTGGAAATCCAATCACAATAGTAAGCAGAAGAAGGAGGAAGAGGTGATTATGGAAGTCAAACAAGACACCATGCAACCTCTACTCCTTTCCAATCAAAATCATAGAGCCATTCTTTCATGGAGAGCCATTAAAGAGTCAAATAAATAGTAAGAGGAGATGAAGGTGATCCAAAAAGAACAACTTTAGGAGAAAAATTAGGTACCTATGGTAACTTATTTGGACCTTTCTCATCTTGTTGAATATTTTCAAGGGTCTATTATGCCACTCTTCTAGAAAGATCCTCTCCTTTGTGAGTCAAACCAAGAAGATGAAGATAAAGAAGAAAGAAATTAAAGTGACTTGAGTGACCAAGAAGAATAAATCATGATTGGGATGCCCTCTTGGAAAGGACAAACATGCTTCAGTTTTCCATGATGATGTAAAGTTAAAACAAGTACAAGTGAAAAATAAGGTATAAACTGAGATACACATAAAATAACAAGTACATGAGGAAGAAATTACTGATGTATAAGTGAATGATGTCCTATTTGGACAATTTGATCATTTTTTTAATGATTTCCTTGATAGCACAAAAACTACCATTTCTCATGAAGGACAAGAGCTTGTAAGTGAAGAACAAGCTAAAATTGAGAGCATGATCAGTCATCAGCTTGATATTTAAAATGAAGTAGTGTTGATTGACTAGTTTTAGATTTTAAAATAAGGCTTGAAACCTCATGTTTTCAATCAAGAAATTGACATGCTTGCTTCTGACATTTAGTTTGAAAAGGCTCTAATTAAACTATAGCTTCATGAGAACAAATATTCTTATTTGTTTGATATATTTCATCCATGTTTTTTTTAATTGAATGTGGTCCATTCAAGGATAATAGAAGTGCTATAATAAATAAATAAGAATTTGTTCTCTCAAGAGATGACATGTTTGAGATTTTTAAACTTGGTTATCCAATTTTCTCTCCACCTCCACCCCATCTCTCTACTCTTGGAAGCTAAGAATGAGCTAAAATTGCCTCAAGAAGTCACAATATCAAGTATATTTCCCTTAGATATTAATCATATAGATATTTTAAAGGGAGACACATCAATCTAGTCTATATTTTCATGATCAACAATTCAAGAATGAGAAAGAACTAAAGTTGTTCCTATAAAGTCCATGAATTTGGAAGGATTATGATTGGGTCTTAGACTCATGCCTATAATTCATGCACCTAAAATTGGGTATTAGAGGAACTAGTTCTCCTCCCCAAAGAATGCATGATCATCTAATTTTTCATAGCTATAAAAGAGAGTTGTCAAAAAAAGGCAACTATTATTCAAAGATCCAAGGTGCACAAAATAGTTTCCCATTTGACCCAGGTGGAAAATACTTGTAAATTGAAAACCATGTACATATTAGGATAATTTTTTATAATGATTTTCATGTTTTCCTCTAAGTGATATTTTATATCACATTTTTTATTGTCCCTATTTCATTCAGTAGCCTAGTTTCCCTTCTAGTAAATGCCTTGGACACTCTATCTTGTCTTTTTTTTTCTTAGTCTTTTATATTTATTTATAAAAATAAAAATAAATATAAATATAAATATAAATAGAGATATAATGGTAGCTAGTGTTAGATTTAGGTATTTTTAGTAAGCTAGATAAGAGACCTCCATGCTCAATCGAATGGACTAGACAAGATAACATGGTCTAGGTTATCTTGCATAGATAGGGCATGCAACCCTTATGAGTTTCAAAAGATGTTGGCCATTTTTTGGCCCACATACTAAGGCTTGTGCCTAGATAGACAAAATGAGTAGAATTCCATAGATTTTAAGGTATAAAAATAGTTTTGTGAACAAGTCTAGAAGATCCTGTGGGCCAAAGAATCTAATTATAAAACCCTTATTATGGGGCCAAGTCTTTGGGCTAAAGTTTAATTAATTTGGGTCTTTATTATACTAAGTTCAAATCTTTTGGAACCCTTTTTGGCTAAGTGTTAGAAATTATTTTGGATAAAATGTATAAGGTAATGTTTCCTAAGGCATGAATTCTTTCAAACAAAATGTCTAAAGTAAAATACAAAGATAGATTTCTCTCAAGGAAATTGTTTTGTAACAATTTCCTTGAAGACTATTTTTTTCAAAAAAAATTATCTACATCAAAAAAGGCTGTGTAATTTATTTTAGATATATTTTTTTTTATAGTAAAATCCTAAGGGTCATTTTATTTTGATAAAATTGTTTGAAATTATTTTGAAGGGTCATCCTATAGGAAATTGGTCTAAAATAAAAGTCCTAAAGACTTGAATTCTCTCTAATATTTTTTTTGAATGTAGAAATTTTGAAGGTTACTTTTCAAGCAAGGTGGTCCTAAAAAAAGTTTTGAAGGGAGTTTATTTGATAAAATAGACCAAAAAAATCCTAAAATGTATTTCTTTGGTCTGGTGGTTCAAAGGCAAAAAAACCCAAAGGACCATTTTTTTAGCAAGGTGACCAAAACACTTTTCTCAAAGGGTCATTTCTTTGGGAAAGTGTCCTAAACAAAGTCCTGAAGGGTAACTCTTATAATAATGTGTCATAAATAAAATTATGAATTAAATGTACTAAGGATATTATTTTTAATGAGGAAAATACATGGATTCATATAGTGAAACATTCACACTAGCATCAATTTTAGGCCTTGAAAAAATAGCCATTTAATTTTAAAAAGACCATTGGAGCTTAAAATTGACATCTGCATTCCCATCATTTCAAAATATCATAAACATATTTGATGGTCATGTAGATGTCAAATTTAAGGCATAGTAAAAAACAAATATTTTGTGTTTAAATTTGATGGTTGCACAAACATCAATGATGATCATACGAACATCATTTCATGAGAGTGCAGACATCAAATTTAAGATCATGAAGTAGCGATTAGAATTTAACAGTGGGTCATAGTAGATCAATTATTGGTGTTTGATCGAGTATCCAATATAAATGGTACACAAGCAGGTCAAAAGGTCAAGGGCCATATATTCCACCATGTGGCATAAGCATGGGAATAGATAAACTAACAAGTAGATCTAAGGATCAAACATGTGGGTGCCAAGTGTCAATAGAGTATTAACTCAGGTAGAATATCTAATAACACGTGTTCAACCTATAAGAGGAGATATGATGGTGTGAGAAAGGGTCAAGATCAATATATCTTAAGTTAGTTTACCAACAACTAATGAAAATGATTGAGATGGGACATATTTTTTACTAAAGTTGATGCATCAGTTTGACTCAAGAAAAGTAAATAAATGGACTTGAACTGGCAAAAAATACATGAAACTAAGCTTGAGCTTGAATCAATTTGAATCAAGATAAATAGTAAGGATGAGTATTGTCAATATGGATCTATATAGATAGATTAAGTCTTTTTATACCAAATATGGATCAAAGTTTAGCAAGTTGGTGGCTAAATGAGACCAAGCATCAAGTAGAGTATTGATAACTATAGGAAAAACCAATGGCCCTTAGATTTGTTTTCCACTTATAGATGAACCTATGATCTAGGTATGGAAATGGAATGAATATATGATAAATGCAAATGGGCCCATCATCAATAAAGTAGGTACTAACCATCATTCACAACATGGCATTTTCAATATCAATATTTAAGGATTTGATCCTCATAAACACATAAAGTAGACTTAGGGTCCCAAGGTGGTGATATGGTAGTTGCGAGAAGTAGTTAAGGGAATTATTTTTATTCAAATAGACTTTGGCACTAATGCATAAAAAGCCCTTGTCTTCTAGTGGTATCTATCAACCAATGAGGGGAGCTTGAATATTATTGAGATAACATGAGATCCATTTTTTATCAAAGCATGTAAAAAAAAAGCAATAAAGTCATACCATCTCACTTCTTGATCTCAAGGACTTTCTTCCACTCTCCAATTCATTATTCTCATCTCCTCTTTCTCCTCCTTTTGCTATATATAGATGTTTTTGAGATAAAAAATAGATCCTCTATGTATTTTATCTACTCTCTCTCTTGGGCATGACCAAAAATCTACCAAGATGGGAGCTTGTAACCTCTTGAGATGAATAGAAGACAATTTCAAATTTCATTATTCTAGTATACTATGTGCATGTCAGATTTTCATATATGGTAGAGGTTTTTTCCCTTATCAAATTATGATCTCACCTAATTACTAGTTCATCTTGTTATGTAGGTCATGTTTAGTGTTATAAATCTCTTGATTAAGGACTAAATGTGGATACTATGACTAGTTAGTGTCTTTCTCTAGACCTATCCATCATTTACATCATCTTAGATCATTTGGTCAACCTATTCATGAAAAAATGTATGAGAGATATTAGGAATCCTAGATCTAGTCTTGTGCTTATTTCATTAGTGTTCAAAGAGTCAATCATGATAGATCAACCCATAATTTAGGTGTATCACCATTATTATCTTAGTTTTCCTTTTCATCTCTCTCTCTCTCTCTCTCTCTCTCTCTCTCTCTCTCTCTCTCTCTCCTCTCTCTCTCCTCTCCTCTCTCTCTCTCTCTCTCTCTCTCTCTCTCCTCTCTCTCCTCTCTCTCTCTCTCTCTCTCTCTCTCTCTCCCTCTCCCTCCCTCCCTTTTTGTTGCTCATTAGTAGGTTTTAGTAGTGGTAAAAAAGATAAAATGATACATCAAAAGATCTATCCTTATTAAAAATCCTTATAGGTCTTGACCATATTATAGGATACCCATAGCTTAGGGTCAGTCCCATGTTGAGCTAGATTTGGAACTAGGACTTGAACAATCCTACCTCCATCTAGGGTGAAATATAGATCTCTAATAGTTATGGCATGCCTGATGTGACAAAGTTCCAAAAGAGTGGAAATATCTTGGTGTGTGTTTTCTCTAATCATCTTTTGAAATCAAACACATTAGCACTAATGGTGAATCCAAGTCAAAGCTTCTAGTTATGAGCAGACCAAGTATGTCTTATTAAAAAATTTAGTCAGTTATTACATCTCATTTTACATATGAGGTTAATATAAATAGTTATGGTGAATATTCCTATTATCCACCTCCTTATTAGTATCTCCAATATGACCCTCATAATTCATATGAGCCTAATTATCCCTACCAACATTTTTATCAAAGTTATGAGGAGCCTTGGTAAGTTTCTCATGATCCTCACCAACAACATGAGGAAATATTTTAGTCATATATGCAATAATATTTCTATGATCCTTCCTATAGATAGCAAGCCCATCATAACATTGCTTGTCATCAACTCTATCATGTGCCATCTATACCATCACTTAAGTAGACTCTACTAAGCCTTGACAAACATGCAGTATAATTTTGATCACATCAATATTATGGCCAACATGTCACTACTCACATGATTCATCATGTGATAGAGTCATTATATCAAATAAAATAAGAATGAACACTTGTTGATAGTTAAAATTAGAACAATCTCATTGGTGAGATGATGGATGTAGGCAGTTACATTCAAAAAATTGAGGGTAATCTAAAATGCCTTGAGGAATAATAGGTCCAACCTCACCAACCTTATTTTCCTACATATAAATCACCTCAACCTTATTATGTGCCACCCATTCCTCCCCAAGACACCATTCCAAGTGACCCTTTTGGTATGCCAATTTCCTCATATGTTTCTTAGAGCTTTCCTACCTAGAAATTTATCCAAGAGAGCTATCACAGAAAGGAGGATATTTTTATGGAACAACCAAATTTTGTGATCTAAGACTCCATCCTTACTCAAGAACCCCTTATGAATTCCTTAAAGGTGATAATATTGAATCAAGTGGTGAAGTCATGGGGTAGGCAAACTAAGGCAAATCTAGATTTGAGGACCCAAGATAAAGGAGGATATAAACCTTTATAAACCTTTTTCATCCCTCCTAAAAAATCTTCTTATGTTCCTTGTCTTCACAAAGCTATTGACCACCTTAAAAAGGAGATATTATAAGAGAATATTGATAGGCAAATTACAGAGTTGGAGTAGAAGACAAGGAAAGAGGAGGAGAATCAAAATCAAAAGGGTAAAGGAGAATCTCTATCTTTCCCATCTTGGAACCAAATCATGTAGTCAAGCAAATCCAAGGTCACTCAATCCCCTCCCTTCCCTCTTCAAGAATCTAATTTTTTTCCATCTTGTAAATCCATTTGATTTAACTTATTTGAGAATAATGGAGTTTTATTCCTATTTTAGTTAAGGGTCTAGATTAATAACTCGGTACTGAATATAGAAATAAATACAATCCTAATTTGTGCAACTATTTATCTTTTTCACATTTCTAAAAGTAGAAATAAATAAGAATAAATATATATTAGCTAGAAAATAGATTGAGATGGTTGATACATAGGTTGAAAATGGCTATGTAGGACTAGGAAGGCATCGTAAACCTAAATCTGGCTTTCAATGGGTGAGAGGATAGGAGTAGTGAAAAGTGGCCACTTTGATGTTTGACACTATTATCCATTCTTACCACTATTGTCCAAACTAATCATAGAGACTTAAAACTTTTTGGGTAGTTATGTTGTGCCTGTGTGAGTGTGCTTATGAAAAATTGAGTGATGGTCATTGAAAGAACTCATTATGGAGTTGATTTTTTCTTCAAACCCTAACCTACCATCATGCTTGATAAAATGACATTTGAGTCACTTGAGAAAGGGGGTTTTAGTGTGAAAGATATACTAAACATTTAATCCACACCCATTGTGTGGGCACATTGCCTACATACCAATACTTTGAATATGGATCAAGCCATATGTTATTCTCTCACCTAGTGTCCTTTGTGTAATAGTGTGATATCAATACAAATACCAAATTGATCATGTTTGAGGTGGCTAGAGATTGGTATGAGGATTTGAGTAGGTTTGTAGCTATGTTGGGTGACTATGTGCAAAGAATAGGGAAGTTTTCCTTAGTTATTTTTTTGTATTCTTGCTTGCTTTGTAAGTTTGGTCACATCTTTTGTAAATGAGATTTGAGTGGGATTTTATAGGGAACAATTGGTCATGGGTCAGATGTGTTCATGTTAGGTCAACCTAATTAAAGATAAGGACCAGATGAAAATGACCATTAGGGCTCAAAGTAAAAATAGACAAGACCATAAAAAAGGGACACTTCTCTATGGGGTGTTATAGTGCAAATGGGGCACTCCTATCCTATAGGCTTAAAACCTAGGGGAACATGATTGACATAGGTATTACTATCTGGTTGAGGTGGAATGACCATTTAGAAGGTTCTAAATGACTAGGAATGAGAAAAAAGGTGTCTAGAAGGGTTGTAAGAGCATGAAAAAAGGACCTATGGATGGGGTTTTGCAAGACACACTCAAAATACCAATTTAGACATTTTATATGACTACATTTCCCCCCTTTTATTCTAGTGATGCAATAAAGTGAAATACTAGGATAAAGGAAAAGTAGAAAGTGTACCTAAACTTACCTATAAGGGTGAAGCCCATGAATATGTGTGATTTTGAGTGTTCATAGAGAGAGTACAACATGAAGCATAAATTTTCAAAAGGAAACAAGGATTAGATCAGTTCTTACTAGAAACATTATGTTTAAAACAAGAACATATAAAGGTTAGGTAAAAAAGAGAGGAAGAGAATGGAATTAATATACCTCATCAATTATGAAAACCAATACAAAATTTGTTGTGATGATGAGTGATGTTGAGTGATGCTAGGTATGTGTTGCACTAAGAGTAATATCATGAATAGAGTCAAGTGCTTAATTCCCTGAGGGTGGCTCAAGAATATAAAGGTTAACCCTTTGGCTCCATTATTACTCACTATGTAGTGAAGCTATGTGATCATTCATGTGTTAATCAATGTTTAGACTATGTGTCTAATCCTTTTAAGTAGGTGGCCCAAGAATACAAAGGTTAGCTAGTCCTTTGGCTCCATCATTGCCCACTAAGTGTGAACTATGAACTGATACTGGTATGAATGTGTGTCATATGAGATTGTTCATGAATCCCATGAATGCTTTATTATTTGATAATGTGGTATGGATATCCAAATGTGTACTAAGAACTAGGCCAATCTTGGCCACTCTGAAAGGTGGAGATTGGCCTGTATGAAAGCCATTCCAAAACTATGAACTAGGCTTATAAGAAAGACACTCTAAAATGATGCCAACCACTTATAGATTGATTAAGGCATGTAAATTCTAAGAATACCTAGGTAATAAAATTAATTAGAAATAAAATAAGGTAAATGTACCACACATATTTCCCCAATCACTCATGTTTGTAACATGGATTTTAATCTGGAAGTTGTACCAATTTCCCAATCTGAAACTAGAAGTGAGAGCCATTATGCCATGAATGATGCCCCCTATATCTAGATAATATAAGTAAACCTATACTAAAACTACCCAATCTAAACTAGATTATAACTGAAAAAATTGTAATTAACCTTACTTTTTTGTCTATTTATAAAAATTCTATGTTTTTGGCTATTTGGATAGGATCACCAAAAGAGTTGACACTTTATTGTAGGGCACTATATTTTAAATGGGGCACTCTTGTCCTCTGCTATTTTTGATGACTATTCTATGTTCATCCCTATTTTTTGGGTCTATTTTATATGTTTTAAATTTTGATTACTATTTTGAGTGTTCTAAAAATTGATTTTGACTGGTAGAGGGCTTTGATCTCTATGACAAAACCCTAGCTTGTTGCTCCCTCTTTTAAGGGTAGGAATGAAGACCCTATAATGAATACCCTAAAAAAAATCCATGTAAGTGTTTTATGTTATAAAATACATGATATAGCAATGATGATAAAAAATATGTCTTAAGATATAGCATAGTTTATATTGGAGACTATTATATCAATAGGGGTATGCTTAGATAGATGTAACAATGTAATAACATGTGCAATATACTAAACTAAATCTAGAAATATAGTTATTTTTCAAGGAAGGATGTAGCATGATGTCCATCATGGCATCTAGGAAGGTAAGATAATGTATTATATGGATCATGGCATTGTAAGCAATTGAGAAGCCAAAAAGAAAACAAGCATGCAAGGCAAGAAGAAATAAGCATAAAAAAGAGGCCAAGGGGCCAAAAAAATAAGGGACATGGGCACATGTCACTCAAGCTAATAAAAGCAAGCATACAAGGCATGTTCAAATGCCCACATACACCTATAATTTCAAACAAGCAAGATTGGCATGAGGGACACAAGCACACACAAGAGTATAAGTAAAGGACATTGGCAAATGTCTTAAGGTACACACAAGTAACAAAATAAGAAATGCAATCACATCTATACTCAAAGAAAGAAAATAAGAAATGTAAATGCTATAAATACTATCACATCTAACTGATAAAATAAATAAGTGAAAGTATGCAAACATATAGTACAATACTGGATAGATGCTAAGAAATACACAAGTGATATATACTAGTGAGTGGAAATAGAATAATCAATGTTAGATAGTAAGTAATGTACATCAACATGATAACTAGAGTGTGTGATGTAAGAATAACATAGCTTGGATAGTGTAGTCATGTAGAAGATGCCCCTAGTGGGTAGATATGTCGATGTATGTCTCGAAAGTAAAATTAGGATCCCCCTCAATGGGTAGAGTGAAGCAATCATAGATCTGAGTGTCATTTCACACACTCAAATAAGATCAAGCGAAGCATGGTAATGTAGAAAAATTGATAACAAATATCATAAAATAATAAAATGTAAGTCTAACATGGTAGTAGAAATGTAAAGCATGGATAATGCATATAGTTGAATTTTTTTTGGTATTTTGAGTTATTTGAATGTTTTTATATTGTGAAATATTATAGTGTTTTTGGTATTTTGAAATATTGTATTGTTTATTTATTTTTAAATAAGCTATGCACAATTAATCATGAGGAAACTATGTATAAAAAAGTGAAAAGAAACTATGTACAAGAAAGACTGAGAAGAAATGATACTAACCGATGACTCTCATAAGAGACTCCGTATCATTGTGTCTTGTATCAATGAGAGGGATTGTGCATGACCATGAAACATGATGGAAGGGTTGAGACTATGACTTTGAAATCTATGTATATTTTAAGTTCTCTAAAATCTCTATAGTGGAAACTATCTGTGGGGTCCCCCTATAACTCTGAGAAGTAGAAGAAATTATGGGGTTCTTAGGGACCCATATAGTAGTAGAAGAAGATTTTTGAAAATGTGCTCTATGTGTAGAGGCATGATACCTTTATGATAATACCCTAGGTGTAAATAATATAGTTTAAAACTATCTAGAGTCTTAAAAGTATCACTGATTTAGTGGTCATTCTAAGAGAGGCCTCCATGGAAGTGTATGAACTCTCTATGTTGATGAGGGTGGCCTCGATTGTATCTAAACCCTAACTAGAGGAAGAATAATAACTGATGGAGGAGATCAAACTGGTGACTAAAGAGTAAGAGATGACTCTAAAGTGGGGAGTGATAACTCATACATAACTCCACCAACAATAACAACCTAATTAGCATGAATGTATTTCATGCATCTATGAACTATAGAAGGTACTGCATAAATTTTTTGGATCCATGGTCAACCAAACAACATATCAAAGACTCCTACACTGGGAACAATAGTAAATGGTGTGGCCACATGTGTTGGACCAACCTATAAGGGAATTATAATATCACCCAAAGAACTCTGTATGTGTCCACTAAATCCACTGATAATTGTGTCCATTGGGGTGATATCTTACTCTAAATATCCTAAATGCTGAAGTAATGTCATAGTGCACATGTTCAAAATGGATCCATTATCTATGAGAACACTATGAATGGGATGGTGATAAATTTAGGATCTGATAAAGAGTGCATAATAATCTGAATCGTCTTTAACTATCTCCTACTCTAAGAAGAAGATTGAAGGTCTAGTTAGAACTCTATAATTATACACACCAATAATTTTTCTCAAAGGATGTGACTTAACTGAAGTTGTCTAGTATGTATCTGGTGGAGGGTGTGCATTATATGCATGGTGAATACATAATGTTCCCCTATCTTCTATTTAGAATGATGTGGGAAAGGATTTGAGAATGTTTTTAGATCCTTGTCCTATGTTTTCTTTGCCTGAGGAGGCTCAATTGGAGTGCAAATATCAATAAGGTTACCATCTATCAAGTCCTATATCTTGTGTTACAAAATGATGCATCTATTTATTGTGTGTCCTAGTGCCCTATGAAAATCTCAAAATTCATTTAGATCATATCCATGTAGAAGAGGATTTGTCATATCAACTTCTTAAATAGGTTGGAGAGATAGGACATTTCATTCTAATAGTTATTGTAAGACTCTGGCTAGAGATACTAGTAGATTGGTAAAGGCTCATTGAGGAGGTAATGATAAAACCACTCATTTAGGTGGATCTAAATTTGCATTAACTATAGGTTGTTTTTGAATTTTGCTATCATTAACCTTTACTTTGTATGGGACTTTACTATTACTCTTTTTTATTGTTTCTGATACTCTTGTGTACTTGAGTTTACCCATTGAAAGTAATTTGAATTCCCTTTCCTTTATTTTATGACATAACTCAATGAAGTAAGAAAACTTTTTGAACATTATTGACTCATGTAAAAATGGTAGAAGACTCTATTTGAAGAGATCTTGTAATTTTTGATCGACCATTGGGTTAGTCATTTTAGCCAAGATAGTCTTATATCTAAGAACATAATCTATGAGATGGTCATTTAACCTTTGTTTTTGTTATGAAAATTAGGCATAAGAAACCTTGTCACATATGTTAATGTTGAAATAAGATAGGAACATGTTAGCGAGAGGATTGAATGCTTTGATCGACTAATTTTGTAGACTACAGAACCACTATAGAGTATAATCCTTTAAACTCTGTGTAAATATCTTGGTTAGTAACAAGTCATTTGGAACATAGTCCAAGAATGATACATGAAAATATCTCAAGTGTGTATTTGGATCACCCTTACCATCATATAGAGTGAGATTGGGTTGAACAAAACCTAGTGGCAAGGGTGTAGAAGCAATATGGCATGCCGATGGTGTATGAAGTAGAGAAAAAGAGTCTAAATCTTGTGCTGGTCTAAGGCACCTTGCTCAAGATGTAGCACCTTAGATTTAAGATATTTAATCTCATGCACAAGGGTAGCTACATCAAGAGGTAAAGATGTACTATCCATAATTGGTTGTGCCACATAAGAAGGTTGGGTTTCTATAGGGGGTTGTTGAGACATAGTTGCCCCTATAGTGTTATTTGTAATTGGTTATTTTATGGTTTGAGATGATTGACCATTATTTGATTTTTTTTGTTCTTCTTGTATTATTTTAAGAATAACATCTTACATATTAGTATTTTAAATTAAAAGGTCTTTAAATTATCTCTTATTAGTCTCATCAAAGTTGGTATATTGAGCCATCGCTAAAGTAGGAAAATAAAGTGAAAGTGCATTGAATTTTTTGTAATAAGTTATAATAAGAAAAATGTGATGGAAGGAAAGTATTGAATAAAGGAAATGTAAAGTTCTAAATACAACAAACTAAAATATGCATAAAAAGGATATGAAGATCACTAACATGTAAGTTGATACCTCAAAATCATAGGGACCCAGTATATTCTACTAGGGTTTGAAAGAAATGATATTTAAAATTACTATGGTGAATTTTAAAAATTAAATGCAAAATTCTGGTCTATATGTGTAGGAAAAATTAGAAGAATATTGCTAAATCAACAAGAAAATTTCCCTAAGGTTTCTAGGGTTTTTGTGCATGAACAAAGTAAGTTGGATTCACCAAATGATTTAACTTATTTGGGAATAATTGAGTTTTATTCCTATTTTAGTTAAGGGTCTAGATTAATAAATTAATATAGAATATAGTAATAAATATAATCCTAATTTTTTCAATTATTTATCTTTTTCACCTTTTTGAAAATAACAATAATTAAGAAGAAACATAACTTAGATAGAAAATAGACTAAGATGGTTGATTCAAAGGTTAAAAATGGATGTGCAAAACTAGGAAGGTGTTGTAAATCTAAAACTTTCTTACATTTGGTGAAAGGATAAGAGCATCAAAAAGTGGATGCTTTGGTGTTTGACACTATTGTCCTTTCCTATCACTGTTGTCCAAACTAATCATAGAGACCTAAAACTTTTTGAGTAGTTACATTGTGCCTGTGTGAGTGTGCCTGTGAAAAATTGAGCATTAGTCATAGACACAATTCACTATGGAGCTGATTTTGTCTTCAAAGCCTAACCCTTCATCATGTTTGATAAAATGACATTTGAGTCACTTGAGAAAGGGGGTTAGTGTGAAAGATGTACTGAATGTGCAATCCACACCCCTTGTGTGGGCACACTACCTACATACCAATACTCTAAAGAGGGATCAAGCCATATGTAGTCATCCTACCTAGTTTGTTTTGCGCAATAGTGTGATGTGGATGTAAGTGTTATATTGATGGTGTTTGATGTGGTTAGGGATTTGTATGAGGATTTGAGTAGGTTTGCATTTGTATTGGGTGACTGTGTGTAAAGAACATGGAAGTTTGCCTTAGTTATTTGTTTGTATTCTTGCTTGATTTATAAGTTTGGTCACCTCCTTTGTAAATGAGATTTGAGTGGGATTTTATAAGGAACAATTGGTCATAGGTCAGATGTATTCATACTAGGCCAAAATAATTAAGGATAAGGACTAGATGAAAATGATCATTGGGGTTAAAATTCAAAATAGATAAGACCGTTGAAAATGGGACACTTCTCTATGGGGTGATATAGTCCAAATTGGGTATTCTTTTCCTACATGCTTGGGACCTAGGGGAATAGGATTGGCATAGAGAATACTATCTATCTAAGGTAAAATGACCATTCAAAAGGTTTAAAATTATTGGTAATGAAAAAAAGGTGTCTAGAAGGGTCATAAGAGCATGCAAAAAGGACCTATGGTAGGGTGTCACAAGCCACACTAAAACTACCAATTTGGGTATTTTATATGACTATACCATTCAAAATAGTAGGTAGAAGAAGGATGAAGTGGTGATTTTAGAAGTCAAACAAGAGAATATGCAGCCTCTACTCCTTTCCTCTCAAAATCTTAGATCCTTTCCTTCATGGAGAGCCATTCAAGAGGAAAATAAATAAGAAGAGATGAAGGTGATCCAAAAAAATCAATTTGAGGAGAAAAACTAGGTACCTATGGTAACTTCTTTGGACCTCTCTCATCTTGCTAAATATATTCAAGGGTCTACTATGCCACTCTTTGAGAAAGAGCCTCTCCTCTATGAGTTAAAACAATAAAATCACCTAAATAAATAAGAAATGAAGGTGACTTGAGTGACCAAGAAGAATAAATCATGATTGGGACACCTCTTATCAAGGACAAACATGATTCAATTTTACATGATGATGTAAAGATGGAACAAGTGTATGAGAAAACTGAGGTAGAGGCTGAGATACACATACAAGAAGAAGTACATGAGGAAGAAGTTGTTGATGTACAAGAGAAGGATGTCCCAGTTGGACAAGTTTATGATGTTTTTCATGATTTCCTTGATAACACAAAATATGCCATTTATCATGAAGGACAAGAGCATATAGGTGAAGAACAAGATAAAATTGAGAGAATGACCAGTCATCAACTTGATATTAAAAATGAAGCAGTGTTGATTGACCAATATGAAATGTCAAAAGAAGGATTTCATCCTTGTTTTTGTGGTCAAGAAATTGATATGCTTGCTTCTGACATTTAGTTTGAAAAGGCTCTAATTACACTATAGCTTCATGAGAACAAATCTTCTGATTTGTTTGATAACTTTCATTCAAGTTTTTATTTACTTGAATGTAGTCTATTCAAGTATAAGAGGAGTGATATCATAAAGCAAAAGGTAGTTTTTCTCTTAGGATATGACATGTTTGAGATTTTCAAACATGGTTATCAACTTTCTCTCCAACTCAAGACATCTCTCTACTCTTAGAAGCTAAGAATGAGATCAAATGGCCTCAAGAAGTCATAAGATCAGGTCTATCTCCCTTAGAGGTTACCATTACATATATGTCAAAGGAGACACATCAATATGGTCTATATGTTCATGATCATCAGTTCAATAATGAGGAAGAGCTAAAATTATTCCTACATAGTCCATGAATTTGGAAGGAGTATGATTGGGTCTTGGACTCATGTCTACAATTCATGCACCTAAAATTGGTAGTAGAGGAATAAGTTACTCCCTAAGAAGAAATGAGCATCTAATTTTTCATAGTTGCAGAAGAGAGCTATCAAGAAAAGGTAAGTATGCTTCAAGGATCCAAGGTGCACAAAATAGTTTCCCATTTGACCTAGGTAGAATATACTTGTAAATTACAGTGATGTACATATTGGGATAATGTTTTAGAATGATTTTCATGATTTATTCTAAAATTTGTTTTCTAGAATATTTTTTTGTTGTTCCTATTTCATTTAATAGGTTAGTTTCCCTTTCAATAAGTGCCTTGGGTGCTCTATCTTGTCATGTTTTTTCTTGGCATTTTTTATTTGTTTCAAAAAAGAGGTTAGAGCAAGAATCGAAGCTAGTTTTGGATACAAGTCTTTTTAGTAATCCAAAGAAGAGACTCCATGTCCAATGGACTAGACAAGACAAAATGGTTTGGGTTATCTTGCATAGACAATCATACAATCCATGTGAGTTACCAAATATGTTGGCCATTTTTATCCCACATACCAAGCTTGTTCCCAGATGGATAAACCAAGTAGAGTTCCAAAGATTTGATAGTAAAATAGTAGTTTCATGAACAAGTTTGGAAGAGCCTATAGGACAAAGATGCTAAGCACAAAACCCTTTTTTTGGGCCAATTATTTCGGCTAAACTTCAATTATTTTGAGTATTTATTCTACTAAGTTTAAATATTTTATAATAATTTTTGGCTAAGTGTTGGAAATTCTTTTGGACAAAATGTTCGAGCCAAAGTTTCCAAAGACATGAACTATTTTAGAAAAAATGTCCAAAGCAAAAGATAAAGACATATTTCTCTCATGGAAATTATTTCACAATAATTTCCTTGAAAACTATTTATTTTGAAAAAATTATCCACATCAAAAAGGCTAAGTGTAATTTATTTTAGACATTTTGTCCATAGTAAAAGTCTAAGGGTCATTTTCTTTCAATAAAATTATTTGAATAATTTTTTTGAAGGGTCATTCTATAGTAAAGTGGTCTAAAACAAAAGTCTCAAATACTTGAATTCCCTCAACATTTTATCTGAATGAAAAAAATTTGAAGGGTAATTTTCAAGAAAAGTAGTCCTAAACTATTTTTTTAAAGGGAATTTATTCAAGAAAATGGACCAAACAAAAATCTTGAAAGGTATTTATTTGAGATGGTGGTCTAAAGGCAAAAAACCTGAAGGACCATTTTTTAGCAAGGTGGCTAAAACACTTTTCCCAAAGGGTCATTTCTTTGGGAAAGAATCCTAAACAAAGTCCCAAAGCGTCACTCTCATAGAAGTATCCTAAATAAAAGTTTGAAGGAAATGGCCTGAGGAAATTATTTATTGTGGGGAAAATGCATGGACTTGCAGAGTGAAACATTTTCACTAACATCAATTTCAAGCCTCAGAAAATAACTTTTTAATTTTAAAAAGACCACTAGAGACTAAAATTTATGTCCACATTTTCATCATTTGATAGGATCATGAATGTATTTGATAGTCATGTAGAGGTCAAATTTAAGCCATAATAAAAATAAAACATTTGAGCTTAAATTTGATGGTCGTGTAAATGTCAGTGATGATCACGTAAACATCATTTGATGGGAGTGAAGATTTTAAATTTAAGATCATGAAGTAGTTATTAGAGTTCAATAATGGGTCCAAATAGGTCAATGTTTGGTATTTTATCAATAATCTAAGATCAATTGTACACAAGTACGTCAAAAGGCTAAGGGGATTAGAGGACACCATGTGGAATAAGTGTGGGAGTAGATATACTGATGAGTAGATCTAAGGATAAAAAACATGGGTGCTAAGTGTCAATAGTGCATTAGCTTGGGTATAAGATATAATGGTATATGTTTAACCTCTTAAAGGAGATATAATGGTACATGTTTAACCTTTTAGAGGAGATATAATGGTGTGATCAAGGGTCAAGTTCAATGGAGCCTGAGTCAATTTGACAAAAACCAATGAAAAGGACCAAGATGAGACATTTTTTTAGTAAAGTTGATGTAGCAGTTTGACTTAGATAAAGAAAATGAATGGACCTGAGTTGGTGGAAAATATATGGAATTGAGATTAAGCTCAACCTAAGTTAAACTAGGATAAACAATAAGGACAAAGCATTACCAACAAGGATCTATAGAGATAGATTAGGTCTTTTATCTAGATATAGATCAAAGGTCAGCAAGTTAGTGGCTAAATGGGACTAGGCATCAAGTAGAGTATGGATAACTATAGGAAAACCAATGGCCTTAGATTGGTTTTATACTTATAGATAAACCTATTATCCAGATATGGAAATAGAATGAATATGTGATAAATTCAAAGGAGATCATCATTGACAAAGTAGGTACTAACCATAATTCACAACATGGCATTATCAATATCAAGATTCAAGGATTTGGTCCTCATGAACACATCAAGTGGACTTAGGATCCCAAGGTGGTGAGCTGGTAGTTGGAGATATAGTTGAGGTCATTATTTTCATTCAAATAGACTTTGTCACTATACATAACAAGCCATTGTCTTCTAGTGGGATCTCTCAGCCAATGAGGGGAGCTTGATGATTATTGATATAATAGTAGATCCATTTTTTGATCAAGGCATGTAAATTGAAAGCAGTAAAGTGTTGCCACATCACTTATTGATCTTGAGGACTTTCCTCCACTCATCAATTCATTATTCCCACCTATCTTTCTCTCTTTCTACTATATATAGAGGCTTTTGAGCCAAAAAATAGATCCTCTTTGTATTTTCTCTATTCCTTCTCTTTGGCATGACCAAACTCTACCAAGATGGAGCTTGTAACCTCTTGAAATGAATACAAGACTATTTTAGATTTCATTATTTTGGTATAGTGTGTACATGTTAGAATTACATATGTGGTAGATGTTTCTCCCTTATCAAATAATGATCTCACCTAGTTACTAGTTCATCTTGTTGTATAGGTCATGTTTAGTTTTCTACATCTCTTGATTGAAGCCCACATGTGGATACTATGGTTTTCTATTGTCTTTCTCTAGAACTCTCCATAATTTACATCATATTAGATCATTTGGTGAACCTCTTCATGAAACATTGATGTATGAAAGATATTTGGAATCCTAGATCCTGTCTTATGCTTATTTCATTAGTGTTTAAAAATTCAAGTAGGGTGGATCAACCCATAATTTAGGTGCATCACCATTGTTAGATTAGGTTTCCATTTCATGTCTCTCTCTCTCTCTCTCTCTCTCTCTCTCTCTCTCTCTCTCTCTCTCTCTCTCTCTCTCTCTCTCTCTCTCTCTCTCTCTCTCTCTCTCTCTCTCTCTCTCTCTCTCTCTCTCCCCCTTTTCCTTGGTCATTAGTAGGATTTAGTAGTGGGAAAAAGTTAAAAATTATGCATTAAAGGAGCTAGCTTCAATAAAAATCCTTGAGGTTTGGCCCCATTATAGGATACCCATAACTTGGGGTCAGTCCCATGTTGAGATAGATTTGGAAGGAATTGAACACTCCTACCTCCATATAGGGTGCAATCTAGATCTCTAACAATTGTTTTTACATTATATTGTTTATTTGATTTTTAGGATTAAGAGAAGAGTGGGAGGAAAGTGAAGATAATGTGTCTAATATATCCTCATATTCACTTTCATTATCATGGCCATAGTAATCCTCATATCCAAAATTATAAAAATACTCATGATAATCATTATAAATGAATTTATTATTATTATTATCTAATGTAAAATCTTGAAAATTAGTCCATTCATTGTTATTGTAGGTAGACACCTAAAACTAGCCACTGATAACTTTCAACCAGGCTGTTGGCCAATTTACACCTAAAATACATAATTTGGCTTAAAAATACCAAAACATGCTAAATGATGTGAAACTGACATATTCAAGTGCCGATTTTGGCCAGGGTATCACTAAATGGGGTAATGCAATCTATGGGCTAGCTAACTTTGATCAGATCATTTTGAGTCAAAATGCCAAATTTGCACCTGGGTGCTCTAGATTGTTCTTCCCTATCAAATATTTTGCATAAGACATGTCCCTTTGTTATTTTTTATTAGTAAGATCCTTAATGGGAATACAATTATAATGCATCTGACATTACCTTCCAATTCTAATCCAGTCAAATTTTGGACTAATAACAAGGCATTGTAATCAATCTAAGTAATATTTGCATAAAGTGCTTAATCATACTTAAGAGATAATTAACCCAAATCAAGGCATAATCAAAAATTCCATGGAATCTTGTTGAATAATTTGTTTTGGAAATGAATATTGAATATCTGCATCATCAAGTGACCTCATTTCTTTGGAAGACATCCTTAGGCCATAAATGCCATAAATATCAAGATTTATGCCTCCCATGCCTCATCAATGCCTTCCATGATGCCCTCCATGCCTCTTAATTTCCCCTTCTTCCAATTTCATGATGAGGATAATTATAAACTTAATTCAAAAAATTGAATTAATCCTCAACCACACATCTCAACCTTGAGATGGATGGTTGAGGTTGATTCTAGTCAAATCCAAAAATATATAAATAAGAGGCCTCACAACATCATTTATAAGAGTTTTTGATGAAAAGTTATAATGTCAAATTGGTTCCAAAAGATTCAAGTAATTATTGTTACCATGTGAAATTGGCTCCAAAAGATTAAAGTAATTAGTGTTACCATGTCAAATTGATTCCAAGCCAAGCCAAGCTACAAGCTAAAGGTGCCAAGGAGAGATGTAGGTAGCCAAGCTTCCATTTCCAAGGACTTCATGAGCATAAGCGAGCAAGACACTAATACAAAGGCATTTAGAGCATCCAAAGAAGGTGAAGTAATTTTTATGTTTTATTCCTTACTTTTTAGTTGTGTTTGTCATTTGTTTTTATTAATAAATCTCTCCCTAGTGTCTAAGCCTAGAGATGTTATGCTATTAGTGTGTTTCTTTCATTTTGTTTTCATTTTGGAACTAACACCATACTAACCATCCACTCTTGAGTCAAATTCCTAGATCACATAATGGCACGCTCGATTGGACCAAATGCATCCTACACATGAAAAATATCATTTTAAAACTCTAAAAATATTCATTTGAACCTTTAAATCTCTTACAAATTGATTTTCTAACTTTATTTTATTATTTTTATTTACCATGGTTTTACACAGTAACTAACATCAGCAAGTAATACCAACACTGGCTACTTATCTTAACCAAATTTAGTTAGCCAAACCAACATTGGTTAAATTTTGGTTATCTAGAGTAACTAACATTGGCGGTAATAACCAATGTCAGTCACTATGTTTTTCTAAAAAACATAGACCCGAGAGCTAATTTTCCAAAGTTTATTATTTCAAACTCAAAAGAGCTTCAAAGATAAAGGATATGTTAACAATTTTGTTGTAGTACCAAGCTTGATATCTATTCAAAACATGTTTAAATCAACTTTGCATGCTTAAAAATTGATTAGGAACCTTGTTTTTTATTTTTAAAAAAATAATTTAGATGTTTTTTATGAATGTTTTCAAATTTTACAACTAAGACCAAGGGGTCAAATGAACACCACCAAATATTTCATTTTGGGTTTCAAATTGAACACACTTGTCAATTCTTGTTTACAATAGTTATTTAATCAAATTTTTGTTTGGAAAAAAGAGGAATATTATGTGTATGCTCTTCCATTTGTCCCCTATAGGGAACCCTTGGAATCAAAAGTGCCATTCCTATTACAAGTAGCCTAGTCCAAGGCTTATAAATAAAGTCATCTAAAGCACTCCCCAAAAACTCAACAAAGTTTGAGTGACCTTGAAAATGACCGTAAAGTATTTATACTTTCATGCATTCTTTATTTTTATGCATCTTGGCTTGTGAGGGGGACTTCATCACCTCCCACAAGTTCTTTAGGGAAGCTTTGACCTAGGGTTTAATATCTTGGCATTGACTTCATTTAGCTCATTTGGAGTTGTATATAGGACGTAGTGGCACTTTAGACATCAGACTACATGAGTGAATAGTGGGATGTAGTGGTTTCAAAAAGGACTAGACTTTTTTGCAATAAGCCAAGTGATACAGACCTAAAATACATGCTTTTCTTTTGCATTTTTTGGCATGAAAGTCATTGTCTAATTGATTCTCCTAGATTATTAAGAAACTTGTTAGATCTTAGAAAAATCCCCACTTTCTATAGAATTATTATTGGTGCAAAATGTGCCTCAAGGTCCATGTCATAGTATTGTAATTTGAGAGAAGGGGGTGTAAAAATCCTACTATATAATGCACATTTATTTTTGGATGAAAACTTAAAATCCTCTCAGATGATGTATATTAATGGATTCAAACAATACCAAGAAACCTTTTTAGTTTAGGATCTAATAACAGTTGATTAGTTGGTCTTATCTTAGATTAAAGTCTTATTTAGAGTCCAAACTTAGTGTAAACAAATAATCCAAAACCAAACACATAGTCAAAATTTTCTTTTGAATAAAGAGGCATTATGCTGCCTGTGTGAGATCATCAATTTGCCTTGTTCAAAATTTTAGAAAAATCTTGAGAGTTATATCATCCACTTTGGCATAGTTATGTTACCCAATTGAGTCTAGACCTCTACCAGCATTATTTAAGTCCTTCACTTATAATATAAATTTGGAATTACACCTTTACAAGTTCATAGGGTTGATGTGTTAAGTGGGTTTTCCATTTGCACTAAACTTAATAGAACTTAGGTTTAATTTCCAATTTGGGTTGAAGGTCATTTAAGACTCATAATCATTATCGACATTTGATAGACTTAAGCCATTTTGTACTAAACACTTGTACTTTAAGTCTATACACCACAACATTTTGAGTCAAGAAAGGTAGTTTTATTCTATCAAAATTGTAGGCAAAACATATTTTCCTTAGAGAGTTTTTGAAACAAACATTTTTGTTTTACCTTTTGGGTAGTATAGCATCGTTATGTTGTCTAAATCATTTCAAATATTATTTCATAGATTCCCTTGCATAGAGTTCCAAATTTGTTCCTACATTTTAAGACTAATCCAATTGTACTTTTGTGATTCTTTGTCTAAAACAAAGTTATACCATTCACTTTTGTCTATCTTATTTGTCAAAAAGAACCAAGTTTTATACCATTATTTATGAGAAAATAAACTATAGCTCAAGTGCCTTTTGTTTCATATCTTATACCTAGTTGATCAAGTTCATGTCCAAGAATTAAATGCCTAGTGTTTGTTAGAAGTGTTTCAAATATGTTAGATTAAAACTTTCATCTATTTTCAAAGTCTAGCTTTTGATGCCATTTGGCCAAGAGTCTTAGCAGATGCCTTGTTTGTGCCTAGATTTTGACATCATGTTTGGCCAAATGACCTAAAAACTTTTAAATTCCTAGATTAGACTAATTTGAAACACTTTGACCTTAGATTTTGGCATTTTGATTTTTGATCCATCTACATGCTTACCTCTATGTGAATAGTGAAATGTTAGATATTTTATACTATCTTGTTTCCTCAAAAATATTTTCATAAACCTTTTGATCTTTTTGACAAATGTAGACCATGTTGAAGGCATCATTTGTTTTAGATTCTATTCTTTTTAGAGTTTGTATAACTCTTTGACCATTTATTGTAAAGCATTGACTATGGATCCCAACATGTATTCTTACACTCGTAGTGGACTCATGTACAATCCCAAGATTAGTAATGTAGTTACATAGGAAGAAATGGTGCAAGACCCTATGCAGATAGTGTTGCTTATGAGATGGATTCTTATCCCTCTTATAATACTCAATTAGGGGCACAAAGCCAAGATCCATTGGCTAAATATTTGGTTAACACACCACCTTACATAGAATTAAACCAAGAGCAAACCATTCAATACCTAGCTATAATACATGTAGTAGACAAACTAGTACTACAATAGTCATATTCTACTAATACAGCTTCCACGTATGATCCATTTTTGTTTGAGTGACATTTTTTAGAGAAAAAAGACAAGATTTTGGCTAGAGCCATAGAGCTAGGGGCTAAGTTTCCAGTATACTTCCCCTATGAAAATTTTCCAAGTCTAGTAAGAGTGCCCCACAATATCATTTATGATCAGCAAGATTCTTCTAGCAATCTAATGGATCTAGTCCAAACAATGCATCAAGACCCCAATATATCTGATTGAGGTAAAAACATCATGGACGATCACTTTAACCAAATGTAGATAACATATCAAACCTAATTGAATCTATCACATGATTTCAATCAGATGAACATGGTGAGTAAGCCTCTTATTGATCTAGTACCTTCAATAGTAGTGTTGATATAATTAATTGGATAAAAAAATCCAAGTTTTGACCCATTCATAGAAACCACTTTGATAGATAACTTGATATGTATGCCCATTATTAAAGAAGTGTCTTTAGCCTCTACATTGAATAGTGAGCCAAACATAGTAGATAATGTGTATACAACATCCAACCTAGATCAAAATGGTATTAATGTACAAACAACTAGCCAAAAACATGTGGCTATAGTTAATCCCATGAGTAGATCATCCTACCAAGGAATATGAGTTTCTACACCCCAACCTCAACCAACTGCTTCCTCAAGTGTACAACCTATGGGGTCAGGTAATCAAACAATGGCCAATGTCACACCTCAATGATAGAATGTGATGAATCTTACTCCTCCTTAATAGGTAGTGAGTAGTATTCCATAATATTAGACATAGTATAGTATATAAATGCAACAAAGTATGAATACATTTCCACCTCAATTAGGGGAAACAAATGTTCTACCTTGCCAAGTAATGATGAATATACCTTTGCAGTCATAGAATAATATGCCAATATAAAATCAAGTAATGATTAGTCAACAATGTGAAAGTATTGGTTGATGATAGATGCCAAATCTATAACATAATTTCACTTCCTCATAGAGATTCATGAAACAAGGAGATCCCCATGTTTCTCAGGTACCTACTAGGCAACCATTAGTTTAAAATGTGCCATAAATCTAGAGATAGGATCTTGGTCCAAAAGTTTCCACTTAAAAGTAAGGTTTGATTGGTCAGTAGCATGTAATTTTTCAACCATAATAGGCATATTATAGTTACATTCCTCCATCCAAACCATAAAATCCTCCAAGTCAAACCTTTATCTCCAATCCAACTCAGAACATCCCATAACCAAATGAGCAATTTCATGTACATCCTAATCCATGTATGCATATTCTTGGTCCATTCCCCTACCTAGCCAATGTACCCCAATAGGTATATCCATCATACCTTGGAAAAAGTGTTCCACTTATGACCTCCCAACTATCTATCCAAACCCAAATTCTCCCTCAAACCAATATTCCATCTAGTTTCCTATCCCAAGAATTACAATAGATGAAGAATATAATTGCTACCATTCAAACTTGTAAACAAACTAAAAAGTTCAAATTAGATGACATATGTTCCTATCCATTCAACATGGAGTATTTTTAGATACCATTTCCTCTAGGATATGAACCATCTAAATTCAATAAATACAAAGGGAAAGGTGACCCCAAAGCTCATTTGACCCAATTATTTGTCACATGTCAACTAGTAGCATATATAAACATATACATTTTGATATTATTTCCAAGGAGCTTGGATGGAAAATCCTTGGAGTGGTTTTTTTAGTTGTCTAAGAATTTAGTAATGGACTTTGATGATTTTTTTGATAAATTTATGTAGCACATTTCCTATAATCTCAAGCATGATATCTCATTAGTAGACTTGACACAAGCAAAGTAAAAAGATAGGGAGAGTTTTGAAAATTATTTACAATTATGGAGATCCATTATAAGCTATTTCACCCATAGTTTACTAGATAGACAATTAGCCACTGTGTTTACTAAAAATTTTCATAGTAAGATAGCCTATCATCTGGAACTGTAATGTGTGCATACATTTATAGATATTATTGATAAAGGTTTGTTGATTGAGAGGGTGATCATAAATAAAGGAGTCATTAAGATTAATTAAACTAAGCAAAATCAAGGTACCAATTATGTGAATTACCAACATCCCATTCAAGTGCTAGCATCACAACCGGCATAGGCCAATAACCATGAAAGACTGAAGTAATTCGATCGTAATAAGAATGTTGTGGGAAATAGAGTAATTGAGTCCCATCATGTCCAAATGGTGAAAACATTATTTTAATCAAATTTTTAGCTTACTCCTACTCAAAAAATTCCATAATCACAATAATCAAAACTTGCACAATAAATATAGTAGCTGTTACCATTGCAAACCCCTCTTCCTAGAAGAATGGTGCCTGCACATCTTGTCTTTAGTGACCTAGGAGAACCTATTGAATATATACTTTAAAATATTTATAGCATTAATATAATCATTTTGTCTATACCAAATCATTATCCACATGGTATTCCTTATCCTGATTGGTACCACAAAAATGAATTTTGTGACTATCATCGGGTCAATGGGCATAATCTACAAAGATGTGTCCAAATTAAGAATTTAATTTAGAATATGTTGGAGAATGGGGAAATAAAATTGGATAATGGTTCTTTTACTTCTAATCAAACTCTTGGGATATATCAAAACCCTTTTCTCTAATATAAAAATCAATAGTAGATTAATAATCAACAATAGTAACAACAATGACCAGTGTAGTAGTAACATCAATAATATCAAAATCAAAGGCCAAAATAGAAGACCTAATAAAATCAATAGTAGAACCCACAATGATATAACAATGGACAAAACTAAGGTTAAAATTTTAATAACCAAAAAACCTACTATGCAGTTGCACATGACTACAATAGGGTTATAGGTCATAATGCAGGGGGTAGCATTAATAACATCTCCATTAATCCTAAACCAAGTACTAATCAACCTAGACTATTTATAAAAAAAATAATTTAGTTAAATCACATGGATAATCAATTTTTGACCTGAAAATGTATACAAGCAAACCAACAAAATAAGACTTCCCCTTTTGGATCTTATAACAATAACTTGTTCTTGCCATGTGACCACATGTAAGTGCACTGGCAACCGAGACTTGTCCTATCTGGTCCCACACAATTTCTAACATCAATTAGTAATATTGGTCTAATATTTAATCCTAATTATGAAATCAAAACTTAGAGGTTGAATATTACTATCCAAGGTCCACAACCATCTACCATTTTGCCTATAATCTAACCAACCATTTAGCCTCAAAATAAACAATTCACTACTAACCAAAACAAGGAGTTTGATATTATGGAAAAATTATACAAGACACTAGTAAAAATTTATATTTTATATTTTTTGTGAATTTTAATGATCCACAAAAATATCTTGAATGATTTTTTGACCCAATCCACTATTGCTAGTGACATATCCCCTTAATAACTTCCAACCAAAGCGATATGTCTTCTCTTAGCCTGCTCCATAATAACCCATTATACATAAAAGTTTATATTATATGGCATAAAGTGAAATGTGTCCTTATATACAATGGATCAAGCCTCAAAATAGTGTCTTTAAAGATCATCAATATTCTTAGGTAAATAATGACAGATCTCTAACCAAAAATAATAACTATTAAAGCCTATGATAATCAGGAAAGAGAGTCATAGGGCACCATTAGTTTGCCAGTTATCATTAGGATTTTAACCCATGATACATTTTTCCATGTGCTATATCTTGATTTATCATACAACATGATTCTAGGTAGGCCTTGGTTACATGAAATCCATGCAGTCCTATCAACACTGCACCAATGTATCAAGTTTTCCCACTCAGGGATGGAAGTGAATATTCTAGGAGATTTACACCCATATGAACACTGCAAGCATCTTGAGGCCAAATTTCAAAGATATAATTATTAGTATGGTATGAGTCTAAGTTCCAAATAGGATAAATGAAAGACCATACTTATTGATCTTTCACTAGATAATTGCATAAATCCTAATACCTTGGATTCCATTTCCTAAATGTTGACTTTTAAAGCTTCTAATCATTTCTCCATTTTAGATAATGGACTGAGAGAGTATGTGACTCATGATACATTTCATATTGCCAATATTCCTTAGAATATGAAAACCTTTGGGTGACCTAAATCCACCCCACATATGCATTAGCAACAAAAGAACAAAGATAAGGGACCAGTCACATTTGTATTGGCATCTAGCCTAGGACTTAACCCTATTGAAGGGGATGACTCATAGTTATACAATGATAACCAATCTGATTGTTATAAAAGTAAAAAGTATCTTATTCCCAATAGGATCATAGAGTGTCACAAGTATGAAGGAAGAGGCCTCAGACTGAATTAGTAAGGAACCATTGAGATAATTTACATAAATAAGTATGAAAGACCTTATAGACTTAGATTTAAACCACCTGAGGGTGACCCCACATATCTTATTCAAACTCAAACACTAGTGACTAGTGATGATGATGTCGACAGTGAAGTAGAGTTTGATCATAGCCTCACTTTTGATGACCTAGCTAAAACCATGTTTGATAACAATTCCATTTATACCCTTACCTTGGCCATTCATCACACTCTATTTCCATTATATTATCCCCAACTAATAGATTGGGACCAACAAGAATCTAGTCTACTAATTGATGAGTTCCAGAATGATGAGGCATTTTGTGATTTCTTAGGCCTTAGAGATGATGTTCCGTTGGAAGATCAAAAATCAAGATTCTCAATCACATTAGATCATGTAGCCTATTTTGGAGAGAGAGTGAAAATCCTTAGCCAAAAATTAATAATTAAAACATTGAGATCCCAAAGTGAAAACTTCTTTGAGGTTCTTTCTTACTAGGGAAAAAGTAAAGATAAAGGCGAGTCTAGTGGTGAAAACCTATCTCAGGTGCCATTAGATGTGGGTGTTCATTATTCTTTGAATTTAGCCCCAGAGACCACCAATGATGAACTTTTTTATGGATATATGTTTAGTTTTGATAAAAAATAAGTATTTAATCAAATTCTCTAAGAATTATTGACTATTTTTTTACATGTCTAGATATCCCATTAGGAGACTCAGATTCATCATGCCTAGGAAAAGTTGAATAGCAAGTCCTAACAGAGGACCCTGACATAATGTAATAGTTAAAGTCATTTCTTACTATCTTAGAAGACTTTTTGACCCTTCTATTTGAAGATATAATAGATGTAAATATCGAGACTCCATTATACTTGAAATAGATAAATTTAGAAGCATCCCTCACTGAGGAGGAATGTGACATTATTTCAGCTCTGTTGAGAGAATTTATGGATATTTTTTCATGGGCCTATTATGACATGCCATATTTAGACCTTGTCTTGGTTCTACACCACCATATGGTTAATCTTAATGCTAAACTAGTAAAATAAAAGTTACATAAAATGCATCCTTTCATTATTATATTAGTAAAGAAAGATTTGGAAAAAATCTTAGAATAAGGATGTATCTGATCCATTGATTACTCTAAATGGATCTATAATGTTATACCTATTGAAAAAAGTGTTAAATAAGATGATTTTTTCTTGGATAATATTGACATGATCATCGACTCCACAGCTAGTTGTGAAAAGATTTAACTTACGGATGGCTTTTCAAGATACAATTAGATTAGAATAACACTAGAAGATCAACATAAAAAAAATTCACCACTCCATGGGGAACATTTTGTTATTAGGTGATGCCATTTGGTCTTAAGAATTCTAGAGCTACATATCAAATAGCCATGAGTATCATATTCCATGATATGATGCATGATATTATTGAAGACTATGCCAATGATATATTAGGAAAATACAAAACTAGGGCCGACCATCCAGTAGTTCTATATAAGATATTTGAAAGATTACGAGAGTACAAAGTCAGAATCAATCCAAAAAAATCTGTGTTTAGTATAACTTCAAGTAAATTACTTGGATTTAACGTGTCTTGTATAGGTATTGAAGTTGATCTGTCTAAAGTCCATGTTATAAATGAGATGCTACCACCAACCAATTTGAATAAATTCCATAGTTTTCAAGGTAAGATCCACTCCATTTGACACTTCATCTCTTAGTTAGTGGATAAGTACCATCCATTTACACACCTTTTAAATAAAGGAGTTTTATTTCACTAGGATGATCATTGCCAAATAGCTTTTCAATAACTCAAAGACTATCTTGTCATTCTACCTATTTTATTACCTCTTATGCCAAGAAAGCCATTTTTGTCATACCTATCAGCTACTGACCATGCTCTAGGGGCACTCTTGGCTCAACATGATGAAAATGGAAAGGAGTATGTTGTATACTACCTAAGCTATACTTTGGTTACATAGGAACATAACTATGCACCTATTGAAAAAGCTTGTCTAGCCATGATTTTTATAGCTTAGAAACTATATCATTACATGTTGAATAATAAAACCATGGTCATTTCAAAATTAGATCTACTCAAGTATCTATTATCTAAAATAGCTTTGAAATGTAGAATGGCTAAATGGATAATGCTTCTTAGTGAGTTTAAATAGAGTATGTCAATCGGAAGGCAATCAAAGGACAAGTTATTACAAATCAACTTATTGAAACACCTCTCATAGACACCTAACCACTCACATTCCAATTTCTTGATGAATCCATAATGACCATCATTGACACACCCCTTGAGGAGTAGGCCTAGAAGATGTATTTTGATGGTTAATTCATTACACATGGATTAGGAGCAAGCATATTTTTTATTACACCACAAGGGGATCTAATCCCTAAATCATTCAAAATTAGCTTTCCTTGTACAAAAAACATAGCCGAGTATGAAGCATTTATTATAGGATTTTGATAAGTAGTACATTAGAATATATCTCATCTCTAAGTTTATGGTGATTCTTAGTTAATAATCAATCAGGTTATAGATCATTTTTAGACCAAAGATGACAAGAAAGTTCCATATAAAACCATGGTCAATTCTCTTAAGAAACAAATTACCAACATTCAATTTGAGTATATACCAAGGGCTAGTAACACAATTGTAGATTCCATGTCTACTATTGGCTCTATGATTAAACAAATAGATAAAGCTAGAGAGTATCAGTTCCTTGTTGAGAATTTGTTAGCACTAGCTCATGAACCTTCAACCATTGCCATGATTTGTGATATTTTTGGTCTTAATCCTATTTGTTAGTCAAACCTTCATATTTACCTTCAAGACCAATTTATACCACCTAACCTATCTTGAAAACAAACCAAAGCCTTCATTCATCATTCCACTCTTTATACTTTACTTGGATCCACCATTTACCATCATAGTTTTGATGAAACTTTTCTTCATTATTTAACTTTGGTAGAGTCTACATTAGTGTTAAGAGGAGTTTATGGATTATGTGGAGCCCATTCTAGCAGGGAAGTCCTATCCAAAAAGCTCTTATGTATTAGTGATTATTGGCCCATAATGGATGTAGATGTCATTGCATATGTAAAAAAGTGTGATAAATGTCAATGGCATGTTAATCTGATTTAAAGCCCAGCAAAAACTCTAAAACTGATGTTGACAATATGGCCATTTTCTACATAGGGACTTGACCTCATTGGGAAGATTAACCCCACTTCATCTAATGGCCATAAACATATCCTTAGTGCTACTGAATATTTCACTAAGTGGGTTGAAGTTATATCCCTCACTTACGTGACTAGAAATCAAATTTTTAAATTCATCTTTAACCATCTAATTTATCGCTATGGTATTCTCTCTGACATTATATCTAATAATGGATGATCATTCAAGAACAAAGATGTAGACTAGCTATGTATTGAATACAACATCACCTAACATTTTTCTACAACATATTACCCTCAAGGTAATGGCCAAGTCAAGGCATCTAAAAAAACATTGTCAGCATTTTCAAAAAGATTTTCAATGATGTTAGTCATGATTGGCACCTCCAAATATTCTCTACCCTTTGGTAATACCATACCAATCATCATACCCCCATAGGAACCACTCCATACTCACTTATTTATGGTACTGAAGCCATCTTTCCCATTGAGGTTGAATTGCATTCACTATGCATCTCTTTCAAGTATGTCCTAAATGATCATGACTATCAAGTAGCTCATCTACAAGAGCTAGATCTACTTGATGAAAAATGCATAGCCGTGCTAAAAAATCTTTAAGCATATTAGAATTGACTCAAAGGCCACTATAATTAGCATGTTAAGTATAGAGAATTTGAACTTGGTGATAGTATTCTTAAAGAAGACCAAAATAATAGCATTGTTGAGAAGAAACATAAATGGAAATTCAAACCAAACTTGATAGGGCCTTTCATCATCACTGTAGATTATGGATTAGGAGCATACAAGCTTGCCACACTAGATGGTGATAAAATTCTAGAGCTGATGAATATTATTCATCTCAAGTGGTACTATGCTTGAATGCTAAGGTGTATAATCTGTAAGGACCATTTTAGTTATGCCATTTTATCACTATTCTTCTTTATGCCAATACCATCCTTATCTACCTCTTCACTGTATCCACTTTCCACTTCTATCCTACCAACCCAGTATGTCTTAAATCCTAGCCCATTTGACTTTGGTTTTTGTCATGTGTTACATACTTTTAGCATCAAGGTATTTGATTAGTTCATAAATTATTTCAATTACTTCAAACAAGGAGCATATTTTGGGATTGTGTGATAGAAGTTTCAGCAGTTGCATCCTTTATTTGTTATTCCTTTCTTATCACCAATCTTGCTACTCATTATAACTACCTTTGGAAAAATTAGTAGCTTTGATCTATGCCATTATTTCCTAGTTATAAACACTTATGGGAAAAATAGGGGCAACATTAAGACTTGATGTACCAACTTGCCAACTCCTATGCCATGTTGTACCTTTTTACCAACTATTCCTATTTTGTTTGAATTGAATACCACACTAGTTGAATTACTCTATTGAAATGGTGGAACTACAATGACTTGAGGTCCTATTCTAGGACTATGTAGGTAGTGCTCAATAATTGTTGAGGCCAGCTTAGTCACCCTTTTCCCCATGCTCTTATTTTTTTTTGAGCAACCTAAGTTTGAATGCTCTCACCATTTTATGAGCACCCTAAGCCACACTCTCACCATTTTGTGAAAAACCTTAGTTTAAACACTCTCACCATTTTGTGAGATTGAACCATTTTAGTATCTTGTCATTACTTGATCAAGTTGAGATACTTCAAAACATTCCAAAAACATTTGAAAAATCATTAGAAAAGACCAAAATCATTGACCACTTCTTTTCCTTAAGGATTATGGGAAACCTTACTAAGTTACAAGTAAATCACTTGTCATTTAGTTTCCCCATCCTTTTTGCCCTTTTTTCACATGAAATTTCCATTTTTTAAGACCATTCCTCTTCTTCTATCACATCTATTCTATTTATTTTCATCATTTATCACATTGTTTCCATTCCCTAGGAGAACTACATTTGGCCTAAAGTTTTTTATTTGATATTACATCCATGGAATTATGTAGGCAACATCCACTTGCCTAGTGCATATGGAGACAACTTGACCACCCCCTTCCTTATCTTTTATTCCCCCATTTCATTCATTTGTTAAGTTTTCACCTATTTTCTAGGGGCAATGTTCTTAGGTTTTCTATTACATTATTTGTTTGCTTGTTTTTGCTTATTTTATTTTTTTGTCTTCTTATTTGTTTTATTTTAACATTTTTGCCTTCATTTAGTTTATGTGTGTTCATTAAGTGATTCCTTGTCCATAATTACACTTTAATCCATCCATATTCATATGTCTACATTGTCATCATGGTTTCTATCATTGGTGGATTGTTTTCTATTGAGTATTGGATTATGTGAGTCAATCCTCATGCATATTTTGGCTAAGTCCTCATGATGTTATACTATGATGCCTATGGACACATGCTGTAACAAACCTTAGCTTCAAGAAGTCTATTCAGCAATGGTGGCATCTCTTCAGCACTAACATCCAAATTCAATCCTAATCATATCCCCAATAGAGTAATTAAACATGAAATAATTTCAACCTTTATTAGTTTGGATGAGCATCTCCTTACTAGTAGGTTGTTTTAATTCATCATTACCCTCTATGTTAATTTATCATCATCATCAACCAATTTTATCATGTTTTTCTTAATTGGGGTCTAATTATTATAACCACCTATGGGAAAATCATTGCACACCATCCCACCTACATTTTTCAATGATTATAACCACCTATGGGAAAATAATTATATTTTCACCACTTTAATTTTTTTGCATATATAGGGACATGTTGTTATCTTATTTATCTATCCTAATTAGGGTAGCTCCATCTTCTCAATGATTATAACCACCTTTGGGTAAATCATTATGTTATCATACCATGTTGCCACTATCAGGGTATAATGCTTATAACCACCTTTGGACAAACAATTGTACATCATCCCATTTTCATTCTTAGTTATTTTGACTAATTTTTCAATATCATTGTGTTTTCACCCCATCATATTTCCTTTATTTAATCCCCTTATTTTGATTTTTTCTTTTCGAGGGACCATTTGTTGACCTACTTGTACCAACTATTCCCTCAAGGGGGCATCATAAAATTAGTTTATCATCAATACAGTTATAGGAATACAAGAACTTTTCATTATTTGATAATATTTTATTATTCTTATATCTTTCAACAACCTCCCAAATAAGGGCAAACTATAGAAACATAAAACTAGCCATCGATAACCTTCAACTAGGCTTTTGGCCAATTTCTACATAATTTGGATTAAAAACACTAAAACATGCTAAATGATGTGAAACTAACATATTCAAGTGTTAATTTTGGCTAGGGTATCACTAAATGGGGTAATAAAACTTATGGGCTAGCTAACTTTGATTAGATCATTTCGAGTCAAAATGCTAAATTTGCACTTAGGTGCTCTAGATTGCTCTTTCATATAAAATATTTTGCACAAGACATTTGCCTTTGTTATTTTTTTTGGTAATATCCTAAATGATAATATGATTCCAATTCATCTAATAACACCTTCCAATTCTAATACAATCAAATTTCAGACTAATAACAAGGCCTTATGATCAATATGAGTAATTTGTGCATAAAGTGCTTAATCATGCTTAAGAGCTAGTTAACCCAAATCAAGGAATAATAAAAAATTCAATGGAAACTTGTTGAATACTTTGTTTTGAAAATGAATATGTAATATCTATATCATCAGGTGACCTCATTTCTTGGGAAGACATATCTAGGCCATAAATGCTATAAATATCAAGATTCATGCCTCTTATGCCTCATCAATGCCTTCCATGCCTCTTAATTTCCCTGTATTGCAATGTCATGATGAGGATAAATATAAAATTAATTAAAAAATTGAATTATTATTCAACCACACATCTAAATCTTGAGATGGATGACTGAGGTTGATTGTGGTCAAATCCAAAAATCTATAAATAGGAGGCCTCACAACATCATTTCTAAGCTTTTTTGATGCAAAGTTATAATGCCTAATTGGTTCCAAAAGCTTCAAGTAATTAGTGTTACCATGCCAAATTGATTCCAAGCCAAGCCAATATATAATCCAAAGGTACCAAGGAGAGATGGAGGTAGCCAATCTTTCATTTCCAAGGACTTCATGAGCACAAGCTAAGTAAGCCACTACTACAAAGGCATTTGGACCATCTAAGTAAGGTGAAGGAATTCTTGTGTTTTATTTTTTAATTTTTAGTTGTGTCTATCATTTATTGTTTGTAAATTAAGCTCTCCCTAGTGTCTAGGCCTAGAGATGTTTTGATATTAGTGTGTTTCTTTCATTTTGTTTTCATTTTGGAACTAACACCATATTAACCATCCTCTTTTGAGTCAAATTCCTAGATCATGGTTATAATATTGAGAGAAACTCAAGAGTTCATTAATTGGGTGAGGCATAGAAGACTTTTTAGATGTCATTTTAAACATGCCAAAGAAGATAATGTAAATAAGGAATAACAAACACACAAGAGGTAGAATGCAATCTAACATAAGTATATGTGCAATTTGAAAATTTTTGAACAAAGTGTGTAATAGAAAATAAGATTATAAGTGAAAACCTAATTTCTAGTATTTTTATGTATAGGGACCTAGTATGTGGATCTATGGTTTTGAATTTGGGTTGTTTTGAAAGATAATTACATTAAATAAATGAAACCCCAATGTAAGATTCATTTAATTAGTTAGATTGTTCCAAAAATTATAAAAAATAGAATTTTGTAACCCTAATTTAATGCACAAAAATTAGGAAAAGGTAAACCCTGAGAAAAGATAAGGTTTTAAAAAATATTCAAAGTAAGTTAGGTTCACCAAATATTTGAACCTTTTAAGACTTAATTGAATTCAAATCATATGTTGTAAAAGGAATGAGCATGTTTTCAATCTGGGATGAAAACTTGAATTGATTGATTTAATTAAACTTTACCAAAATAGCAAGTGAGAGCAAAAAAGATAATTATTTGGGAAGAAATAGACTTTTACGTAGATTAGGGAACCATAATAGGATATAAATATAGGCATATAACTTTCATCTTCTAGCTATTTATTAATATATAACCTTGGAAAGTAGTGCCTGTGAACTAGGAATTTGACATAGAGGGGAAGTTAGTATCATGAAATGAACACAATAAAATATTAACACCTCTAACCTATACATTAGGGAGAGATTAGGTAGAAAAAACCAAATGAAATCACAAAAAAAACATAACCCTTTTACCTTCCTTGGGAGATCTAAATGGATTTGTTGAATGGTTTGCTCAGATTGTGCATTAAGAAGTCTTTGAAAATGGAGGTTGTTTGGATCCTTTTCTCCTTGGCACCTTGGCTTTGATGTTGCTTCAATCAATACTTGGGCATGGTAACACTATTTTCATGAGTCTTATAGAACAAATCATACATAATAACTCTATAATATCCAAGCTCTTTTATGAAGAGGTATGGCCTTGTATTTATAGCCTTAGGAATTAACTCTCACCCAAGGTGAGTCAAGGTTAAGTTTAGGCTTGGAGTGGGTTCAAAGTAACCCTTAGTGAGTTAAAAATAAATGTAGTAGAGTTAAAATTTTTCAAGTAATTATGTTGTTTAATTACTAGGCATGGCTCTCAAATTAGATATTTTAGGATATTTTCCAAGATCTTGACAACTCATAAAGGCAATGATGAAAGGCTTTGATATTTTAATTTTTGGAATTTACATTTTAAGATATTCCTTAATTGAAAATGGATAATTCAACTATGAATTTAATCATGTTTAGTTTTTTAATTGATTTAGATTAGCCTTTTATCTCTTTCAAGATTTGATTAAGTGTGCAAATGCCCCACTTAATAGGTCCATAGGCCAAATTGATCATTTTATACCGCAAGGTGATTAGGGATGAATCTATGAGATGCTATTGTTTCATACAATATAATATCCTAATTTGGGATGTATCAACATGATTTTGAGCTTTGATGAATGATACATAAGTAAATTTGAGATGTTTAGTGATTCTTAGGCTTAATTTGTAATGGTTGGTAGGAATTAGTCTAAAGTTTGGTCAGGAAGCTAGTTGTGGCTAGGTTTGGGTGTCTACAAGTTTCTCCTATTTAGTAAGACGTTTCAAGCTATAATAACAATAAGGTATTCTCAAAGAATGAAATAGGATGTTAAGAATGAAAGAAGATAATGATTGAAGAAGAATATCTAAATAACATTTAGGAATCCTATATTAAAATGATACCCCCTCAAGGAAGTGGATAACACATACGATTGATGGACATCCCCTAAAAAAAACAAGAAAAATAATGAAATTAACCCATGGGTGAGATTATTTCAATTGAGAAAATACGTGTACGCATTTATTTTAAAACTATTGATTTGCCCATAGGTAGTTAGAATTAGTAACAAAGGTTGAGACACTGATTACCCAAAGGTGATTATAATCAGTGACACATGCACATGCCTCAGTAGGTAGGATGAGTCAAAATAATGATTCTCCCATAGGATTTATAATAATTAAGATGACCTAGATTGAATAATGATTTTTGGTTATGTCCTAATAGGGCAGATTGGCAAGAATAACTCAAGGATATAACTTATCATACATATTAAAGATGAGTGGGTGAAAATGTAGATGCAATGTTCTAATGGCTTGAGAAGGCACAAATAACTAGGTATATTAGGATGTACAAAGTGATAAAAGAGATTATTAGAAGAAAAAAGGTGGTTGATCTGACCCAAGATACATAATGTATCTAAGCATTGACTATATAGTCTAAATAGACCTCAAGCTAATGTAGTTCACCCAAACATGGGATAAAATGGAATGAGGAATAAAAGAGTAATAATTTATAAATGTGAATGATTTAGTTGTACCTCCAAATGTAGAGACACTCATCCTTATTGAAATTGATGCAAATAGAATGGTCAAGGGGTTGATTGGGTCAAGGAGGGTGGGAAGATTTACAAGGGTTACCAAGGACAAGTTTTTGTAGCTTCATTGCTTATAATATTTTTGGAGATGAGTTTTGATTTAACACGTGATGGTATGAATAATGATATAAAACACCATGATGAAAAGATAAAATATGCATAAAGATATATTCATGATCTAATAAATAATTGAAAATAACACACCAATGATAAAAACCATGATGATAGTGTTGTTGTATGAATATGGATAGACTAAAAAATAATACACAAGGAATAACCTAAAGAACACATATAGACTGAGTCAAGGAATAATAATGAAAGTAAACAAATAGGTAGATAAAAAAAAACAAGAAAAATAAACAAATGCAAAAAAAAACACGAAGAAAAAGTAATAGAAATTGACCTGTCATCAACCAAGTCAATACCTACGCATGATGGCTTAATGGAAGGATAAATAGGTGGTGCCCCAAGCAAGGATACATAAAAAAGAAAGGTCACACACTTAATTTTATTGAAATGGAATAGAACCAACAATGGATTTTCCCCTATATGGAGAATTGAGGGTGACTGACTAGGCTTAAACATGACACATGTTTTTGTATTTTTGAGGCTTAATATATCTCTAGAAGATGGTAAGTTAATTTTATAATTTATAGGATTTCAAAATGTTTTCAATTTTTTTAGAATTTAGGAGGTATCAAAATCTAATGTTGAGATATTGAAGCTGAGTCTGACTTAAGGGACTCTAAATCTAAATGTTGAGATTGACATTGATTCTACTTCAAATGTTAAATTTGTTGTCAATTGAAAAACATAACCTAAATTCAATATTGATTCTTCATCTAGTATGAATGTTTCTATAATTATGTTTTTTTGAATGTTTGGTATTGGACAAGTAACAACTTATGATGTCATAATAGTCTCTTTGAAAATAGACTCAACTAAGAAAGATTTTACAGAGACTAGTTTGTCAAAGTGAGACTCCTCAATGAGGGGAAAAAGGTCAAGAGATAACTACATAGAGAATATATTGTAAAAGGGAGGATATTTAAAAATAGGATAATGGTTGAGATAATGATCTACCCAAAGATAGTTATAATCATTAAGAAGTGACTTAGCAAAGACTGGCTTGTCAAAGTGACACTCCTCAACAATGGAGATAGTATCAAAAGGTGGCTCATCATAGGTAAAATTTTCATAAATAGGTTGGTTCTCTTGGCCTTGGTTTACAAGTAGTTGTAAAATACTAGTTTTGAACACATCTTGGTCCTCAAATGTTGGCTCTATTAGAGAGGTACTGATTAGTTCTGTTGTGGCTCAAAGATTAGTATGGGTTTTATAAAGTGGGGAATAGTTGGAAATGGATGAATAATGTTTGGTGGTTAGATAATCATATGATTATCTACAATGATATTAAAAAATAATGTTTGTTATCCTATGACATTAACTATGACACATCTAGTCATAATTGTATAACTTTATTGGGAAAACAAGCTACATACTTAGAAGGGTATGGAATGGTCATGTTAGTGAATGAAAAATATTGGTTTATATCATGATCCAAAGGATGAGGTCCTAAAATGTTAATGGTAGGGTTTTGTGAAGATTGGTTTCTAACATAAGTGAAAGGATAAGGTCTTAGAATGGTAATCCTTGGATGTTATGGAGCTTGGTTTCTCACATAATTTGAAGGAGGGTTGATGGTATAGGTGGGGGATCAGGTGCTAGTAAGCATGAAAGGGAAAAATTGGAATGTTAATTAGACCAAATAAGGTATCACTACATACTACTCTTGAGGATATTGTCTTTGTTCCCTAGATTAAGTATGCTAAGGAGGATAAGGATCTGTCTCACAAACCACCACTTCACTATAGGGGTCTTGATCAAAGTCAATTTGTGAAATCATAGTATCATAAATTGTATTTTAAATGGATCCATTATGAGTGTAATGAGACATATCCACACAAATGATGAACATTTTTCAAAAGGCCCAGAGTTATACAAACTCTAAAAATAAGGTCCAAAGGACAAATGGTCCAAACATAGTCTAACTTGGTATAAAATTGGATCTATATCTCCAAAATGGTATGTGCTAAAACTTGGTCTAAAATAATATAATGTCAAATGTATAATTTCAAACATATTTAAAAAATGGTCAAGTGGATGAAATAAAAATAGAATTCCAAACTTAAGTATAAAGTGTTTCAAATAAATGTAATCTAAAGAAAACAAAAGTTGATAGGTCTTTTAAAGAAGGCACACAAGCTAGGCTTAAAATAGGCATATGATAGGTCTTTTGGAAAAGGCACAAAATCTAGGATTTAAATAAAACAAGGTAAAATAGAGTTAATCTAAAAAAAATTGAAATGCTTTGGCATAAACTAGGCACCTAGATTTACATATGAACTTGGTTAGTTGGTATAAGGCATGAATCAATAGGCATATGAAAAATAGACTACTTTCCCAAATCTAGGAACAATCAATAGTTTCCAAATTAAATAAAGACTTAACATAGGTTACATAACATAAAATTCAAATATTGATGTCTAGGCCAAAATTACATAAGGCATAGGAAAAAATCAATTAGTTTTTCTATTTAAACTTGTCAAGGATAATTTAGAACTCAATGTATAAAACTAGACTTATTTAAACAAAAAACAAGCTAGACAAGAATGAATGACATAATGGTACTAGGTATAGATCTAAAAGACACAGATGGCTTTGGTTTTGAAATGAGAATTTGGACATAAGGAGAACAAGTCTTTGAAATCATTTTGATTAGTGTAATGATGTTATCACACACTAAAGATATGATTAATGTTTTATTTCAAGACTTAAAACCACAAGATTCAAAATGAATTGGGCAATGTAATGACACCCTTTTCAATAAAGTCACACACACACACACACACACACACACACACACACACACACACACACACACACAGAGAGAGAGAGAGAGAGAGAGAGAGAGAGAGAGAGAGAGAGAGAGAGAGAGAGGAGAGAGAGAGAGAGAGAGAGAGGAGAGAGAGAAGAGAGAGAGAGAGAGAGAGAGAGAGAGAGGAGAGAGAGAGAGAGAGGGTGATAAAAATACTAAGGCACATGTATGATGTTAAATGTGTGGCATAACACCTCATAAAATAGAGTAATGTATAAACAAGACTTGTTTTGACATGGCACAGTAAAAAAATATAGAGAGTTTAAACCAAAACCATGTAATAAAGGATAAAAATGAAATAAACACCTAAGTGTAATGTCTTAAATACTAAAACTAACAAGGTTGCATAATTACTATTGAATTAAATCAATGTGCTTGAGAGGATTTTAATTATTGATACAAAAAATAAAAGTACATGAAATGTAGGGTTTTAGGCCCCCCTTCTCTCAAAAGTTTTTACTATGAAAACAAAACTTTGAGATACTCACCCTACATCAATATTATGTCCATGGCAATTGGGGTTATTCTAAACTATCAATTTTCACTTCTTTTTAGATAGGTTCAAGTGTGGATATTACTAGAGATGAAATAACATAATTTAGATCTACATCAATAGTTGTACAAATGTCTTGTCATTTTCATAAACACTACATCCGTTGTTTGCTTAGTGTAGTGAAATGTCTAGTTTGATCATACATTTTGAGGGTAGTAGTCACTAATGGAGGTAGTTTAACTACTCAAACTACCATCCCAATGATTCACTAGCTTGATTTATATACCCCACCATAGAGTGGGGGCTAAAAAAACGTTGGGAGATGAATTCCCAAGTCAATGATTCCCTAAAGAACAATGTGAGGAGGCAATAAAATCCCACTCACAAGCCAAAATACATGAAAATAAAGCCAAGTAAAAATACTTTATGGTCATTTTTATTAAAAATACCCCTGGTGGGGGAAGAGCCAAAGGCTTATAAATAATAATTAGGGTCGATCATAACATAATTTTATTAAAAAAAATTACATATATATAGGAATTTTACTCTAACTCCTATAACAACTCCTCAAACCACAACACTAATCTACGTAGGTTATTCTAACAACCTTTATTCTATCCATCCTATTTTCTCTCCTAAATTTCTACCTCTGTTGAGTTGTAGATATACAACTCTTATTTTAATTAATTACATAAATATCCATATGTAATATTTACACATGTAATAACTACTTTTAGTATTTTATTACCTAAGCACCATGTAAGGACTAATTCCTCAACATTAACCCCCCCCCCCCCCCCCCCCTCCCCTAGTTCTAACATGGGGCAAGACATTTGAATGTTGGTTTCAATTGATAATGTATTTGATTACAAACATGTGAATTTCAAAGTCCAGTATTATTGAAGATTGTATCTTGAGGCTTATTCAAAGATCATAATTAAAAATGACAAGACATGAAAAATAAAGACAACTTTACACTTTGACACTTTTTTTTGACATAAAGACATGAAAAAAATAAAAGACAAATCACAACTATAAATATAAACACACATTAAACTTTTTGACCATAACTTAAAATTAAGAAAAGTAATTAAATATTACTTTTTAAAAACAATTATAAATTTAAATTTAACTAAAATACAAACCAACTTAATAAAACACATACTTCAAAAATATAAACTTAAAAATAGACTTAAAGACTTTATAAAAAAAATATCATTCAAACCTAAAAACAAAACAAACTACAATATCTAAAAACTCATAAAATATAAAAACAAAACTTTAAAATAAAATTTAAAACTTTATAAATAAAAACTACAAAATTAAAAATTTGAAAACTTTTAAAATACTAAACTAAACTTATAAATCAAAAAATATAAAATAAAAACCTAAAAATCTAAAAACTTAAACTCAACCTAAAAATAAAAAATAAACTAAAAAACTAAAAAATAAGACTATTCCATCGTCAATAGAAGGCCAAGGTTATCCAGAGTTGGGAAGGCATGGATAGATGGTAGACTTTCAATGGAGGATTGGTTTTAAGAGATCGACGAGCTGGGGGCTAGGTTCTGAGGTAACTCAAAAAATTGAGTTTTTATCCATTTTACATGACTAAGAATGAATCCTATGCCAATGTTGATGCACCAATGAGGATTCATAGTGGGATAACTCCTTAAAATGTGAATACAACTGATGCAAGTTCTTCTAAATGCTGTTATCAATGCAAATTGATCTGAGTGTTATGTGATAAGGGCAAGGTCTAATGGTGATAACCCTAAGCAAAGAGTTGGAGGTCAATGATATGTTGAGAGGGAGATCACTATATAAAATTCTAAGGCTGATCGAGGTAATTATTTGAAGTTCATGAGTAGTGAAGATAATAGTCTATGAGTTGCTAGATATAAACTAGGTGCCAAACCCAATTTAACTACATTGTGTCACATAACCAAAGATGAGTCAGGTGATGAGGTCAATGAGTTAATCTTGAGTAAGTCAATCTCATGTTGGAGGAGTGTTTTCAAAATAATTGATCTAAATTCCCATAATAAAAAATGATATGTGATGGGTGTGCTCACCAAATATTACCTTGATAGAGATCTAAGAATACATTATGTGATTTTCAATACATATACTAAATCAAACTCTTCAGGGGTTACATCTAAGAAGAGATTTAATTCCTCCTCTACTACAAAACTAAATTTATTAAAAATATAAAAACTTCTTGCCACCTCAAATGAAAAAGTATAGAAAGATCCTAAATAGAAAAAAATAGAAACTATTTTATTTTTTAATGCAAACTATGGACAAAATGCTATGAAAATACTAGATAGAGGTGAACGTAATGGAAGAGGAGAAGATTTAGATGGGTGGTGAGTAACAACAATTATGCATGCGGTCTTCATTGTAAATTATTGTCAATGTGAAAGTAGGGGTGATTGGAAAAAATGGCATTTGCATGTGGGCTACACTGCATAGCCATTAATCCAATTTGAAGCAAATACAAATGGATGGAGGGTATAAAGTGGTCTAGGATGGGCTTGCTATGATACTAGATATTAAAAATACCCTTGGTGGGAGAAGAGCTGAAGTTTTATAAAAAATAATTGGGTTCAATCACAACAACATAATTTTATTAACAAAACAAATTATATATATGGAAGTTTTATTCTAACTCCTATAATAACTCCTTAAACCACTAACACTAATCTAAGTAGGTTTTTCTAATAATATTTATTCTCTCCATCCTATTTTTCCTCCTAAATCTCTACCTTTATTAATTTTTATGTATACAACTCTTATTTTCCTTAATTACATAAATACCCATATGTAATTATTACACATGTAATAATTACTTACGATATTTTATTATCTAAGCACCATGTGAGCACTAATTCCTCAATAGTTTTGGGGTCACCCAAACCATATGGATTTGGAGAGGGCCTTTAGTGACTTTATTTTCACACTTTTGGACTAAAGTGACCAAGGCAAATAATGAGCAGTTTTGGTCTCCTGAGTTCCCTAAAAGTGATGGGGGGAGAACATACATGAATCACTTGGTTTTCTAGAAACAAGCAAATTTCAATAAATAAATATAAAATGAATAACTCTTAAGAGTATGTGAGTAAATGTGAAAGTTCATTTTAGTGCACCAAAATAAATTATGTTGTGAAATTTGATCCCCTTAGAATTAGTTGTTTGAAAATTTTTCAAAAATCGTAAAAAAAACTAAGGCATGAAAATAATTAAGTTTGTTTTAAGCACCAAAGACAATGTGTGAAAGATTTAATCATGTTTAAACTTTCATTTTTCTACCTTAGGACCTATAATTTATTATAAAATTTACCTAATTAGAAGCCCAAAATCAAGTGAGGAAAAAATATATAGGATTTAACTCTCACATTGCCTACTTTTGGTCTAAGATATGGATCATCATCGATCCACACAGTGATTAATATCAGTCCATAGAGATTGATGTCGGTCTATAGAGATTGACATCGATCACAATAGATCATGAACATTTCTTGCATAAACATATAAAGATAGGTTATTTTTCACAAAAATATTTTTAATAAAATGAGGTTAAAACCAATAATTATCACTAGATACTACAATAAAATGGTCAGAAAAACAATATACAAGCTCTTAAACATAGAATAAAAGAGAGAAAACTCAAGAAAACCCTCGTTAGTCATGTTTCTACCATGTTTTATTTGTTTTGCATAAGGATTAATTTTTATTTTAGTAATCGATGTTGGTCTAGGATAATCAACATCAATCCCTGTCAATGTTGAAATAAAATGACATTGATCCTTTTAACCTATGAGTTGCTAAAAATAAAAAAATGTAAAAAATGAAGTTAAAACTTGAATTTTGAAGATTTTTAAGCTTCCATTAAAAAAATAAAAGTGGCATATCATCCTCCTTGGTTATATGGGATCACTTAGATCCCATTGTGTGTTCTAACATATGAACTAGTAATTTGACATAGAGGGGAGGTTAGTCTTGTGTTAGTATCATAAAACAAATAAAATGAACAAACTAAGATCCTAACACCTCTAGCATAGACACTAGGGAGAGTTTAGGTAACAAAAACTAAATGAATGTATAACAAAAACATAAAAGACATGACTCTTTTACCTTCCTTGGGATCTCCAAATGGATTTGTTGAATGGATTACTTAGCTTGTGCATCAATAAGTCTTTGACAATGGAGGTTGTTTAGCTCCTTCTCTCTTTGGCACCTTGGCTTTGATGTTGTTTGGATTAATATTTGGACATGGTAACATTATTTTGATGAGTCTTATGGTGTAAATCCTGAATAATAACTATATAATATCCAATATATTTTATGAAGAGGTATGGCCTTGTATTTATAGCCTTAAAAATTAACTCTCACCTAAGGTGAGTCAATATTGAGTTTAGGCTTGGAATGGGCCCAAACTAACCCTTGGTGAGTTAAAAATGACTCTAGTAGAGTTAATAGTTGTCAAACAATTATTATTTGTAATTACTAAGCATGTCTCTCAAATTATATATTTTAGGATATTTTCAAAGAGCTTGACAATTAATAAAGACTGTAATGAAAGGCTTTAGTATTTTGATTTTTGGAATTTCCATTTTTAGATATTCATTAATTAAAAATATATAATTCAACTAGGAATTTAATCTTGTTTAATTTTTTGATTGATATAGATTATCCTTTTATCTCTTTAAAGATTTTATTAAGTATGTAAGTGCCCCACTTAATAGGTCCATAGGCCAAATTGATAGTTGTTATATTGTGAGGTGATTAGGGATGAATCAATGAGAGGTTATTATTACATACAATAAAATACCATAATTATGGATGTCTCAACATGATTTTAAGATTTTATGAATGATGTGCAAGAAAATTTGGGACATTTATTGATTCCTAGATTTAATTTTCAATGGTTGGTTGGAATCAATTTGAAGTCCAATTAGGAAGCCAATTGTGGCTAGTTTTAGGTGTCTATAGTGCCCATATTAGGATAGTATCACCATGTGGTGATAATTGATAGTTATCACACTAATCTCCCTCCTATAGATACTATCTAAAACTTATAGGGAGGTTTTAGGATGTTTTGAAGGTCTTATAGCTAATTTTGTGTCATTTGAGGGTTTGGCCTCTGTCACCATTTTAACTAAATATACTCTAAAACCTAATGAATACCTACACACATGAAAAAATAAATGTATCAAATGAAAAAAGGAAAGGAAAAATTGGGTTTTTAGAGGTTATGATCATGAAGAGTAGTACCCCTATTGTACTTTCCATTTCCTACATTAACCCTAATGCTAGGGATCTCAGATCACATGTAGTTTTAATTTAGGGATTGTGAACCATTACCTTGAATGGTATGCTATAATGAATTTTTATTAGGCCCTTATTTTATCAAGCATGTAAGGTATAGAGGTAATGACTGAGTAGTATGCAAAGTACTGAGTTGTACTATTGATTGATTTTATGTAATTATGTGCCAAAATAGTATGTGCTAGATGTAAAATGTCTTGTGAAGCTCTTTATATATAAATAATTTTGATTTTAATATAAGACCTTTTTCACTATCCAACAATTCATAAAAGAGGGATAAAAAACATAAGATAAGGCTTATGGATGGGTTAAGACTCAAACATAGGAGAAAATGCCTATCAAACACTAGAGCCATAATTGGACACTAGTGACATGTGTCACTACTATCTTTAAAGTGGCATGTGTGTCCTCAATATTAAAGAAAAGATAAAATCAAGAAAGATAGGATAGGTGCCCATGTGACTTGGAAAATGTAACTTATGACTACTAAGAGTACCATAAATAAATTAAATAAAACATAAGAAAGATCCAAAGACTCAAAATAACCACATGAATAAGAACTATAATCATAACTAAGACCTTAATATTAAATAGCAACAAAATACATAGTACTTGTGGTTTCTTGACCAAATTAGGGTGTTTATATTTATACTTGTGACACTTAATGTATTTTCCATTGTGGTAGAGTGATGAGATAGCCAATGATAATTTATATATGATTACGTCAAGATAGCATCATCCTTGAGCATCTACTATGAGTGTTATAATATGAATAATATTTCTTTTAAAAACTATAGGTTTTCCCATATAAATTGAATTGACATCTTTTGGTAAATAATTTAAAAATTAAGGTTGTTTAGAAAGGGTTAAAACCAGGGTTTAAGTTCCAGGAAGGGATGATGATCAAGAAGAAGTTGGAAAGGAAATTTTTATTGATTTGATTGAATTTTGTCTTTATTTTTTCCTTTGTTTCATATGGTCAACAAGTTAATTTTCCATCAAATATTTTTATATAAAGATATTGGCTAGTTAGGGACTAGTTTTCTAACCAACATTTATCAATAACACATAGAGGTTTTCATTGATGAATTTTTACATTTTTTTAATGACCTTGAATGATAAACTAAACAACTTGATCAATTAGAGTGTTTATTCAACATATAACCAGCCAAATAGATGTATGAATAGATAGGTTACAATAAGGTGCTTACCCTTTGTCAATAGAGAGAAAGGATATACTACAATATCCTATTGATGTAGAAGTAATATCCATAGTAGGATGAGAGGAAGATAAGATGTGTCCATATAGAAAATGGTAAGTGAAGCTCTCTTTGGAAAGAGGATTCTTGTAAAATTTAAGCCTATGACCATTAACTAGTAAGATAAAGCATACAAGATCAATGGTGTACAATTTGATAGATCTATTTTTAAATACTTCCTATATCTCACAAGGCCCAATCCATCTAGTTCTCAAATTTATATTATGATATTTATACATGGAATTAAAAAGTAGGGCCCAAACTCCTAACTAAAATTCTCTTATCTTGATGTACTTATCATGCCATATTATTCTTTACTACTACACTACTTCAGTATGATGTAATCCCTCTCTTTGGAATACATCCAAAGAATTTAATTTCATGAATTCTATTTTTGTGATATATCTAAACAAAGTTGAAATGTTTCCTCGAGATTTTTTGCTCAAAATCAATGGGGATGGCATGATTATTTCCATAGACTAATTCATATGGGGTGAGGATAGTTGTGGTCTTCCATGTAATTTTGCATGTCTAAATTACTTTAAGAGGATGATCCTCTAAATTTTTATGTTGCACATTGATTGTTTTGGTGAGGATATTCTCTGATTCCATATTTGTGACTTTTACCTATTCATTAGATTGAGGATGGTATGGGGTGGATTTATTGTGCCTAATTTCATATTCTTAAACAAGGGAAGTTGTGAGATCATATTTAAATGGAGGATATTTTATTATAAAAATATCTTATGGTAATCCACAATGGGTGAAAATTTCTTCATAAAAAAATTCTCTAACTTTTTCATCTCTTGCATTAGTTAAGGCTTTTAGCTCTTATCATTTACTCACATAATTTGTGAAAACCAATATGTACTCTTTGTTGATGTATTTAGGATATATTTTTCAAATAAAATAAAGTCCCCACTTATTAAATAGTTTTAAAACAAATTAAATTTGAAGTGTCATCTCATTTAAATGTGTGGCTTTCCCCTTATGTTTGCATTGGTCAAACTATGAGGTATATTCAAATGCATACTTATAGAAGGTAAGATAATAATATCCTTAAATTAGGATATTGAAGGTAGTTATGTTTGTATAAAAATGACCCCCATAGGGTTTACCATGACATGATCTAAGTATTTCAACAACCTCATCTTCACATATACACTATCACATTACTAAATCAAGTCCAGTGACAAACATATATCCATAAATCCAATAATATGGACCAATTTTTATGACCAAATTGTTCCTATATTTTTGAGACAAATGTTGTGGAGTAAACCTAAAACCAAGTAATTATTAATATCTTCATACCAAGGAGTGTTATAAGTTAATGAAAAAATATGTTCATCAGGAAAGGATTCATCTACTATTATACTTTATTCATCAGATTGCAAACACGATAATTTTTTTTAACTAAATTATATATTCCTTTTCTATGTGTAATAGTAATATCAAATTCCTATAGTAAAATCAACCACCTAATTATCCTTGTAGTGATTGTAGGTTTATTCATTAAATACCTTATTTCTACATGATTATTATGGATGAAAACCTAATAACTAGTAATTTAGTGTCTAAAATTGTAGATAGCATAGACTACAACAAGAAAATCCTTTTTTAATGTATAATCAAGTTCATCCCCTTACAGGATTTTGTTGATGAAGTGTATGGCATAACTCAAGGACTAATCCTAGCTAAAGATAGCTCCTAGAGTAGCATCAAAAGAGTTTGTATGGATATGATAGAGTAATGTCTAATCAAGACCTCTCAATATTGGACTTGTTATTAGTAGATATCTGATTTTTGATAATGTTTTTTGACATGTATTAGTCTAAATAAAATCAACATCCTTAGAAAGTAAAACAAATAAAGGTGTTATAGTTTTACTAAAATCTTTAATAAATCTACAATAATAGCCAACATGCCCTAAATAAACTTATAACACCCTTTTATTTTCATGGAATTGGTAATTCATTGATTATGATAATTTTGGTAGGGTCTGAATTAATACCTATAGGTGATATATAGTGTCTTAAGAAAATACATTTAGTCATCAATGTATAACATTTTTCATGACTTAGGGATAACTGGTTGTCTTGAAATCCTTGAAGGAATTTATCAAGGTTGTGGAGGGATTCATCATATGTTCCCCATAGAATTTGAAGTAATCCATGTAAATTTCAATGCAATCATGGGATACATCAGAGAATATGCTTAAGAAATCCCTTTGCAAGGTGGCTAGAGCATTACACAAATTGAATGGAAGTACAACATATGCATAGGTACCTCAAGGACATGTGAATGTAGTCTTATATTGGTCATCAAGAGCTATTATAATATGATTTTATCCATTAAATCCATAAATAATTTATAAGTACTTCATTCTTTCTAATGCCTCAAGAACTTGATTAATAAAAGGAAAAGGAAAGTGATATTTCCTTGTCACTGAACCCATTTCCATAAAATCCACACATATATGTAATTTACACCCTTTTTTAGGTATAATAATAAGGTGTGAAACCAATTTACTATCTTAAATTAGATAAATAAACCTTATATTTAATAGTTTTTATAACTCAATTTTCACTGCCATTAATAGTAGGGCTAATTTGGCATTTTATTTGGTGAATGAGTTTACACTCTTCCTTAATGTAGATATGGTAGGTACATAAATATCAAGGAATTCCTCTCATATCACGATAATCCCAAGTAAAATTTAAATTATGTTTTTGCAGCATGGAAACTACATTGTTATCTTGTTGATATTTCAACATGTTATTAATATTAAAGGTTTATTTTGGAAAGATTTCCACTTATTTGGTTACAAATAACATGGATTATACATTACCAAATAGTGAAACATAGTTATAATGGTTGGTAGTAAATGATGAAATGGTATAATATCTCTTTTAGCATCATAAGGACTAGCTTTAGGAGGAATGTTTGAGAGGACATGGTATACATTGCAAGAGACTATTGATTTCTAAATATTATTGATATGTGTTTTTTAAGATATGAAAAATTATTGTGTCTTCCTATTGATATCTCAAGGATACAATCTGGTAAGGTGTGCATAATGTATGAAAATAAACTTGTTCCTCATCCACCTCTTTTTCACATTGAAGTTGTTATACTTCACAGGAAGGTTTGGTTAATGGCTATAATCATAATTTATTAGTGTGATTACCATTTGTAATTAGAATGTTTCTTTATATATAACTAATAAAATCATTAGTTTTAGTTAACCATGGTCTTATTAATATAAGTGGATATCCTCCTAGGTTGATCTTAGGTTGTAGGATGATGAAATCAAATGGATATTCCCATGAATTTATAGTGATGACTAAATTCTCAATCATGCCTTTTGTTCTGACTATAGATATATCATCCATTTGTATATCTATAGGTATTGGGTGAAAATATTATGTTCTAAGTTTATGCATGGTTTCCATAGTCATGACATTGATGGATGCTCCTGAATCAATCAATACATTAGGTATTAGCCCATCATGAATGTTGACTTTAATGAAAAGGCTATCAATATTAGAATACTTAGGGGGAACCACATTTCTTAGCATGACGTTTACAAGTTGGTCTAATTATTTGAACAATCTTGGGATATTTCCTTTTGTAGGTAGGTTTATTTAAGAATAGTTTTGTAATAGATTTAGTGTGTATGGACACATCTTTATGGCCTAAAATAGTGGGATATTGACACACACATTATTTAAGTATCTTAATAAATATAATTTAGGTTCTTGATCCAGACATTAAATTTTTATAATTTAAGGGAAATGAGGGGTTTTAGGCCCTTATTATGTTGTATTGGAACTTAGTTTAGGAGTAGTAGTGGGTCTGGGTGGTTTTGGATTAGTATGGGTGTCTAGAATTTCTTCAATGGCTTTGGTGTTCATAAATGGGGTGAGTTATGGAAGAATACGTCTTGGATAAAGGTGGAAATCATTGATATTCACAATTTTGGTTGGATAATACATTATTATGGTGGTTTGTGTTGGCTAAACTAACTTATTAGCAGGGTTGGGTATAGATTGATAAGGAAATTATGATTATCTAGGAGCTAGTTTTGTATTTAGCATCAAATATAGTTATTATTTTTTTCTAACCTATTATGACTAAGGGAATCCAAAATTTTAGTTGAACCAAGGTTTTTTTTCTCTTACATGCTGGTTCCATGGTTTTGAGGGATGAAACAATTACCGATTCTAATTTTTAATTTGCTAAGGTTAATTTTGTGAGGGTTACGTTTTCAAATTTTGGAGTGGCTACCAACTACTTGGGGTTGGGACATTTATTTATGATTAATTTTGTTTTTGGGGTTATATGTTTCTCTAAAAACTTTATCCATAATTAATAATAACTAAAAATTGAGAATTTTAAAATGCAAAAGTTGGTGGCATAGCTTGATTATTAGGCCTAGGTGACCATTGTATTCGTTATGATACATTGAAATTCTAATCTCCTTCTCCACCAATTACATGTAATTATACCATCTTAAGATCCTCCTATATTATTATATCCACTTTCACTTTAATAACATAATGTTTAAAATCTACTTTATTCTTCTGATATTCTAGATAATAAACTGTCAAGGCTTATTTTGTTTCTTAATTATTTTTCCTTATTTGAAACATATACAGTTGAGTAACCATATGAATAATAATAATATATTGATTCATATCCTATATTTTATTACTTACCTTGGTATTTTAGGTTCCATTTTCATTTGATGAAATAAGTATCTTGTTATTGCAAGTTTTATTCATTACTAACCTTGTATAACTCTTGCATATAAGTGCTAGCTCATCAAATGAAAACATTGAGACATCTACTCCACTCATCAGGTCCAATGCCTCCAAAAAATATTATCTAACTCCTTTCAATAATATTAATTTGATATATTATCTATTCATTTTATTTTACTTGGATTTTTATAGGGTGAACATAAATCATTCTATGTAGTCTTCTAGTAATTCATCCTCCTATTATGCCATCATAAAGATGTCATCCCTCCTATAGTTCCTTCCTTAATAATAATATTGATATTTAGAAATAAAATTATCCTTTATCTCCTTCCAAGTTGAAATTACATCCTTCCCTAGTCCCATAAACCATTTACAGGATGCATCTTTGAGTGTTGTCAGGACTAGTTTCATATTTTGATAATCTTGATTATAATCATAGTTATGACATAAGACATCCAACTCAAAGAGGAATGTATCTAGATCCTAACATGTTTTTCCCCTAAAATTAATAAGTTTATATTGAGGTATATTATTAATATTTCCATTACCCATAGTGGTATGGATGGGAAATTTGAAGGTTATAGACTCATTGGCGGTGTTATCTTCTTGATGGTCTTCCATGAATGTCCTTACTACACATAGACTAGAAACTTCTATCACCCATTCTCAAAATTCTTCATCAATATATGTAATCCCTAATGAGTAACAAATGGAAATTTTGGTATTTTATAGGGTAAAATATTATCTCCTATATGGGGGTGATATATTGGAATTTATTGAGGATTATGTTGGTTGTCCAATAAAGTGCATGTCTAATTCAACATACTCTATACGTTTGATATTCCTATTAAGAGATAAAAGGGTTATAAATGATATTTTTGAAATAATTTTTGGTGAGGGTGGAGGAATTTGAAATATATATTCTTGATAATGAGGTGACCAAGTAGGAGTCCTCAAAAATGTCATAGAAGGGTCCTTCTCAGGAGTATGAAACTTGCTAGCAGGTAGATACAAGCACAAAACTACAGTTTTGGATGTAAGTAAAAAAATATATATATAATGTTGGATTTATTGTTATATAGTTATTATAATTTTACCAAAATAATATTTTATCCATAAATATCTCAATTAAGATAGAATAATATTAGATTAACGTCTATATATATTTTTCTTGAATGTAATAGCATGCTTAGACTTTTTGTACTTAATAACTAGTTCTAAAAGTATGGTCAATTAATTGAAATAGAGGTATTACTCAATAAATAATTATTCTATGTTTTGATAATTTATATAATAGATAATTATCTAAGTTTACTATGGTTTTATCTCTATGTTATTTTACGGATTCACAAAATTAGACATATGTGAATGGATTATTTATGTATTTATATTAATAATGTTCTACTTCATACATAATTAAGTTTTATTTATGTGATTATTATAACTTATTAAGATAATAATTTACATTAACTTATGGATGCATTTTTATCCTTTAATTATCTATGTTTACTCATATGTCCTAATTTGATTCTCACATCTATCCCTGTAATTAGCATGTTCTGAAGAATCATTACGAACCCCTACTAATAATAGTGTGGTGAGAATGGAACATCATTACCTAAGGAAATGTTATGATGATTACCTAGTCAAAGATAAGTGGAAAGTTGGTTAGAATATAATATTCATAAATTTACAGAGGAAGAATAAAGGATAGGATGTACCATGAGAGAAATAGTACAAGAACATATCTATGGTGAGAGTTATGAAATATTTTGGTGTGAACTATCTAGACTATTAGTTACTTGTCTATCCCAATTAGAATATCACTATTTTTTATTTAGATATATATATGTTATTTAATGGAATGAAGAGAAGATAGAGTGGATATAGAACCTAGATAATAGTTATACTCGTGTGATCATTGGATAACTATTAACATTGATGATTATATAACTAAGTTCACAATATAAGGATATATAAAATTTGGAGTGACCCATGATGTATTTATTATGGTTATTAGATGAAAATGTTTGTATCACTCCATTTTTTGATAAATATGTTGGCTATAAAAAATTCCATGGTGACTATTTTAGTTATAATGGAGTAGTCACTATAAGATCCATAGGGATGTGTGTGATAGAAAGGTGAATGGTGAGACAATATAAGGGTAGAGTTTGAACCTAAGTATATAATGGAGAATCAAGAGGGTAAAAAATAGAATAAGACTTTTGATTTAGAAAGAGATTTATAATAATAGAAATGGTGGAATAAATAAAGTAAGATTAGGAAGTTATGAATATAAGGAGTTATAGTAGCATAAAAGACAAGAGTGAGAAGGACATAAGGGAAGAATATTTAGGTGATGAGAAGAGTAAGGATGACAGGATTAGTATGGATAGATAAATTGAGGATGAGGGGGATAGACTAAGAGAGGAAGAGGAATAAAATATTTTAGAAGTATATTAGGTAGTAAAAAATTTGTAGGCATACAAAAGAGTATTTTATGGAGGAGAATCAAGATTGACATATAGTCACATAAATAACACAACTTTCAAGCTCTGTTAAATATGTTATTAGAGGTAGAGATCATTCATTTTGGGATCACACATAACTTGAGCCTAATTTTTTTAGAATCATTTTAATTAAAATACTAATTTGGAAGATGAGGATTAACAAGTCAAAAAATGATGCAGTATAAAGGTATCAAGGCACAAAAGTTATCACATCATGAAGTCACACATAGTTTCATTGAAAATAATAATAATAATAATAATAATAATAATAATAATAATAATAATAATAATAATAATAATAATAATAATAATATAACATCATTATCATTAGCAAAGATAAATCCCATAATTATTTCCCAAATAATGGAGTTACTCACACAAATCAAGATCTTGGAAGAGGAGGAAGAGGATGAGGATACATATGAGGTTGCATCATCCTCATAATGAGTGAGGACACAAAAGGAAAAAAAACCTTAGTTATTCCCCTCAATTCCACAAAGATCATAGATATCAATTATTTAGTAACTAACTATGATACCTATGAAAAACATCAATATGTGGTTTAGTTAGGAACTTTTATCAATCTATCACCCTGTTATGGGTCTACAAACCTATAATAGCACTTACTCACCAATGATATGAAGTGACAAGCCAAAGGAATTACCAATGATGTGGTAATGAAATATGAAATAGTTATATATTTTTGTGGTAATTCATTGGAATTCATATTCTAAAGAAATGTTAATCAAGAAGATCTACAACAAGTAAAAGACATGCTTATCATATAACTTAATATTAAGAAACATTTTCATCAAACTATACATGATCTAAAATAAATCTAACAAGGATTAAAAGAGACCATATTTGAATATGATCATATACTCCTTGATGTGATGAATAAAGTGTATTTTTATCTAGAAGATGAAAATAAAGTGGTTTGGTTTATGCAAGGACTACGAACATGAATATGGTTTGCCATCACTGAAACACAATTCAACACCAAGATATTTGCAAGAGCAACTATGTTTAGGATTGAACATATCAAAGAGTATGGTGATACTTAGAATTAAACTTAAAAAGTAGATAAAAATCCATAAACACTCCTAAAAAGGATGGATAAATATCAAGAGGGAGGAGACAAGTCTAATTCTTATGGTGTATAGAGTATGGCAAGGAAGAGCATCTTAGGAATGAGTGCCCAAGAATCAAAATAGAGTTATAAAAAGTATGCAAAGTGGTAGGGAAAGATACATCTCACTGTTATCTCCTAAGATAATATGTCAATAATCCATAGACTCTATATTTTAACTTATATAAGTCACCTAATCATGATGAAAAAAGTTACAAATATCTCCAAGAACTAAAGGAGGATATTACAAAGAATGTGTTTATGGTCACTATGCAAAAAATAGCTACTATGAATAAAATAATTCCTAGTATATAATTTAACATGATAGGTGTAATACATTTAGGTGTACCATGGATTTCAAAAGGACTAAAATATTAACCTTTAGGTATGGCTGGTTGGACACTATTATTGTAATTTTGGATAACTCCATCCCAAAATTAGACACCTTAATTAATGCAATATCAATATTTACCCATTTGGAATTTGTGATTCCATAGGAACAATAAGAAACTTGGGCACCATTATTTCCCCACTACTAGTATGGTGGGTATGATGGCTTAAAAAAACAAGGGTGGAATGCACAACGAGATTCTAGTAGCTTTGGGATGCCACAATCAAATGGCTACGGATTTCAAGGAAATATAGAAGGATATAGATGAGGATATAAGGTAATATATCAAGGTGGTGTATAATTAAGTAGGGGAATAATTATTAAAAACCTCAAATTTAGTGCTAATTTTGTATAAAATTTAATCATGTATATAGGAATTTCCCATCAAATCCTTAGTGACAATCATATTATGTATATTGTAGGGTTTTAAATCAACACAATACAAAGGAATATCTAGTTTTTAAGAAATAAAAAATTTATAGGTAGTAAAACATGTTAATATGATTAATAGACAACCCTAATAATATGCCTTTACACAAGCTATCACATGGAAATAACATGCAAAAAAATATTACCGCCTCTAGAGATGCCACAATATCAAGGGATAATAAAGGCTCATCAAGACAAATATATCAAACTAGTTACCAAGAAAGGATTATTGTGAGAAGATGCATAGATTTTTAAAATAATTCAACAACAAGAGAATTTTAAAGATGATGTTATGGATCCATACATGTATATGTATATACATATAGTGAAAATTATGTCAAAAGATGGTGTTGTCTCCACCCTAATAGATTTAATTAAGTTAATAATTATGTCATGTAAGGAAGACATTTCATATAATATCACCAATATGATCCATAATTTGTTTTAATATGTGCAAAAAGGCCCAAAATGGATATATAGAATGATATGGTACATTAAGACTAAAAAACCTTTAAATGTTGACTTTATAATGGATATTGAGTTGGTAGGGTATGAAATACCCAATGCAATATTTGGTTTTGGTATCACCATTAACATGATATTGAGATCAACATTGGTAGCTATTGGGTGACATGTGATGAGTTATAGTCCTATCACTTTAATCTTTTTAGACTGTGTATGAGTTAAACCTATTGGATATTTAGAGTATGTGTAAATCAATGCCATAAAATTGAGTCTACGTGATGACTTTGAAGTCATTGACATAAAGATAGATGAGACTCACTACCCTACATTAATTGGAAAAACTGGGTGTACAATAGTTAGGTGACCATCAAAATAGTGATGAATTAATTGAAAACTTGTCAAGGAGATAATATCATAGTAATTACATTGAAAAATGGGGGAAAAACCATATTGCATACCCAAAGATACTGACTTGCCATATATTTATGGGGAAATTAGCTAGATGAAAGTGAATGCAAAATATAAACAAAACACTCTATGAGCTACTCAACAAAGATATGTCTATGATAACACCAATTAAAAAACACAAACTTTGTGTAAAGAATAACTAATTTTCAATATTGTGCTAAATTTCATAGTGATTGCATAGTTACAATTTGAGGATGTACAATCTATGTCTGTAAGGTCACCAACTTGATCTAACAATCTTCTTATACTAGATAGGTCACACAGACAAAGATTACATAAAACTAAATTTGTAAGGCATTCTAGCATAGTACATGGCTTCTTCAGTGGGTGGGGATTATGACATTCACATAATAAAATGGGTCAAGTGAGATCATGAGATGTGTCCTTTAGATATGGTCTTTATGACAGAATGACAAATATGATAATATTTTTCCACTGAGGATGTTAACAAGTTTATCCTATGATTCTAATAACATGTACTGAATATTGACCAAAGGATGAGTGATCTATATTATGAAATAAATGGAATTATTATGAATTGGTGGTTAGTTCAACATGATGAACAACTAATATGGGATAAAGTGTGTGAAATATTGTTAGGCTAGTTCTAGTTGTCTGATAATGTAAAAAAAAGACTATCAAGTGTTAAAAGAGGGAAACTATATAGAGCTTCATATTTACAAATGAATTGAAGTTTGAATTTTATAAGCTATGGATATGAATTACTAGGTACATATTTTTAAATATAAAGTATAAGTTTTATTAACTACTTGGTACATACATCAAGAGTGTAGTCAAAAGACAAAGCATTGGGCACAAGTCCAAAGTGACTTAATTCAAATGTTAATTTTTTAAGATGACAACCCATTGACACACCAATAATTATATAATTTAAATACTTTTATATGTCATGGGAAAGTCAAAGATTTAGATAGTATGGCTGAGTCATCTTCATAACAAAGCACAACATATGACTTAAATAAATACTTATAGATCTACAACATAGAAAAAATAAAGGATCAAATATTTTTGTAACCTTAACATAAGATACAAGATCAAGATGATGAGATTTCCAATTTATATGATGAGGATGACATGGATTTATCCAATATATTTGAACCTAAATGAGAGGTTTAGTCACTCCCAAATCTGGTTATATAGTAGATAAAAGAAGGAAATTTGTGACATCAATTTTCTAGAGTGAAAAACCTAGTGGATACTATATGAATCAATTCCTAAGGGTGAATATAACATATATCAACAACCTATGAAGGAACATGTGGGGAATGTTGGAACATAGACTATTCTCAAGTTATCACATATTAGAGTTTATTAGTCTAAGGAAGACATATCAGAATTTATATAGATCTTAAGGGATTACCAAGATGTCTTCTTTACAAAATTCATAGAAGTTAAGGGTGTAGATACAACCTTAGGGGAAATGCACGTTGACTTGAAGGAATGTGCACAACCAATAAAGAAAATATCCTATCACTTGAATCCAAATATGAAGATTACAGTGAAATCCAAGTTGGATCGCATTTAGGAAGATGGTATTGTATTTCCTATAGAAAAATTTTATTTGGTTAAACCCATCATCATGAAAACTAACAACATTGGTGAGATACAAATCTACGGAGACTATCACATATTGAATGAGGATTGTGTTAATGATCCATTTCCTATTCCATTAACAAATGAAGTTTTAGAAATGGTTGTAAGACATAAAATATATTCCTTCAAAGATAAATTCATTAGTCACCATCATATCCTAATCACATAAGAAGTTAGTGCCAATACCAATTTTGCAATTGAATAGGGATCCTTTTCATATAAGGTAATGTAATTTGATTTGAAGAACACACCTAAGGTTTTTTATATAGTTGTACTCACTGTATTAACATATTTTTATCCATGTATTTTTGGAATTCTACTTGGACAATTGGGTAATGTTTTATTTTTTATGAAATCATCTATCTAAAATTAGACTTATGTTGGAGAGATGTAGGGAACTACAAATTGTGCTTAATTTGAATAATTGTTTAATTTTTACACCATTTGGAGTTCTACTAGGACATGTAGTCTACAATAAGGGCATCTTAGTAGATCAATCTAAGATCATAGTATTTGTGTGAATGCCTCCACCCATAAGTTCAACAAAGATATGATCTTTTATTTGACATATAAGATACTACCAGAATTTAATTAATGGGTATGCAATCATATCTACCCATTTGGATATGTTTTTATGTAAATGAACATATTTTTCATGGGTAGATTAAATCCAAGTAACATTCATTTAATTTAAGAAGGGATTGGTGATTACACTAATCCTAATCCTCCCATACTAGAGTAAACCATTTCATGTACATGTAGATACATTATGGATCATAATTAGAGTGGTATTAGTGAAACCAGGAGAAGGTGGGTTGGATCGCCTATCCATTTCAAAAGTAATACATTATGTGTTGTGGAGAAAATGTATATGTAAATTGATTATGAGGTATTAACTATGGTTTTTGCATTTCAAAATTTCTTTAACTACCTTTTGGATACACTTTTTGAGTTATTCATGGATCATCAAACATTATGATACTTTTTAATAATCCCATGCATAAGGATGAATTTCATGATGGTTTATTCTCTTCTAATAATTTAAATTCTAAATAAATGTTAAGATAGGATGAGAGAATGTGGCCCTGTGTGATTTTAGTGGGCTATAAAATGGTGAATAACTAGTAGAGATTTTAGATGAGTCTCTAGACACACATTTGTTCCATGTGTTCACAATCCTAGAAAATTTAAAAGATATCTCAAACTTTATTTAATAAGGGATTATTCTATAACATTAAGTAAAAAAATATAAGAATAAACTCATGACTATATCCTTTCCCTATAGTATTATTAATGGATTTATTTATCATCTGGGTAAGGATCCAATGTTGTGAAGAGTTGTATTGGATCATGAAAGGTCGTAATTACTTGAGGATGCACATCAGGGGATCATAAGGGGTCACTTCACATGATACATAACTATGAGGAAGATATTATATAGTGGTATATGGTGTAAATATCTATTTAAATATGTCCACATAGTTTTTTAATAATGTGATATATGTCAGCAGATGGGCAAGCTAAACGAAAGAGATAAAATGCCTTGACAACTGATTCTATCACAACAACCATTTGAGCAATGGGAAATTTATTTTGTTGGGACCATTATCCCACATAGTAAATGAATCCATTATATATATATATATATATATATATATATATATATATATATATATATATATATATATATATATATATATAATTACCATGAAATACTATTTTAATAAGTGGGTGGAATCTATTTTGACACCTAGTTGTGGTATTAAGGATGCAACAATATTCCTATATGAAAATATCATTACTAAGTTTGGTTGTCCTATAAAAGTAGTGAGTGATAGAGGAACCCATTTATTTAACAAAATTATAAATATTTTCATAGATGAATTTTTAATTTTTCACCACAAAATTACAACATATAACCCACAAGCTAATGGCCAAGTTGAAGCTACGAAGAAGGTGTTGGGTAAGATGCTTACTAAAATATTTGATGTTTAAAGGGATGATTGGGAGGACCAAATTTATACCATTTTATGGGTATATCACATGCACTATAATAATTTTATAGGATTTACTCCATTATAATTCATCTATAGTTTAGAAGTGGTCATTACCATGGAGTATATAGTACCTAGTCTATAAATCATAATCGTTATGCACATGGGTAATCATGAATCATTAAGAATTAAGTTATTGCAGCTAAATCAAATGGATGAAGATATATGTAGAGACTATTAGACAAAAAAGGTACATAAACATATCTATAAATCCTAACATGATAAGAACCTATGAATCAAAGAGTTTTAGGTAGATCAACTAGTATTAATTTATGATAGTCAGTTTAGAGCCTTCTTAGGTAATCTCAACATTAGATGGAAAGGTCCATCCATTATTCATGAGTTATTTCCACCAGGAATGTTATTTTAAAGATATTTACAAGGTACCATTTTACCTAGAAGGGTGTATTATAGTAGGTTAAAACCCTACCACAAATAATTAGCCTCTGCAAGTATGAGAAGGTGTTCAATTAAATTGTGTAGTTTAGTATTTATTTTAAGTTATGATGAGTGGAGTGCATTTATTATTTTTGATAAGTGCATAGATTATATTGTGATCAATTATAATTTTATGGGAGTGGAATAAGGATAAATATTAGCTAAGGTACAATTAACAAAGAGTGTATTGGTCAAAGGATACAGTGAGTTCTAAAGGATAGTGTATGACTTCAACTAAGTATAAGAATCATAAAATGTAGGGATATCAAGAAGATATGGATCTTAATGGTCAAATGTGGCTATTAATTTCAAATTAGGTGATGAGATTAATAAATATCCCAAAATATACTAAGGTTAACATCATCTATGAAATGATTAAGTACAATACATACAAAATAGAGTGATGGGATATATATTATATTTTGTCTACCATCAAAAGGCAAGCCACCTGAATAAATTTGAAACCTCAAAAAGAAAATATTATTTCTATTTGATGCACACATAAACAAGATAAAATGATAATTAGGAATATTTAAAGCAATAGTAAGAACAAGAGTGCATGGGAATCTATACATGTTAGGTGGGATACACAATTTAGGAATCTTACACTTAGTGCATACCATGCTTTAGCCATATGTATAATTTTTCATCCCCTTGAGTGAAGCACATGTTATACATATTTTTAATCATTATAGACTTTTAGAAGATAGCATGGATATTTTTGATCTTTCCCAGTCCCTCATAACTCTCACTGACTCTTAAAAAGATTTTGACATTGGGTTCACTCTACGATAAACAAAATTATCAGACCCAAATTACTCATAATTCACTAAAGTCATAGATCATTTTTTTCATTATATAAGTAATATAAGGCATGCAGTCCCTCACTTTAGCATAACCACATCACTTTCACACCATAAATGTTGAATTCCTAATTTGGATGTCAAATTTTTAACAACCTAAGTGAAATTATGAAATTATTTATAGGAAAATATAAGGGTATGATCTATGTCTCAAAGGAGGTTACCATATACATCAATGAGGATACAATGTCATTGTCCATGGGTTTTATAACTTGAGGAAAATTAGTCAAAGATTATAAATATGAATCACCACCAATTATACCATAAGTTTATGAACCCCATGCTATGGTATTTTGGGGAATCTCCCTTATTGATATTATTAATGATCAAGTCTGAGTGTTCAAAACATGTATGATGTGGTGATATTTTAAAATGACCAAGAATTAAAAACAAGATACAAAAGGGGTAATTGACATTTCCCACCATATAATACACCTCAATGAATAATTTAATTGGCCTAAATTATTAGTTTTTGAGTTAACTACTAACATCAATAAAGTCTTGACTTCTACAAAAAAAAATTACAATGTCAATTTTTGGTTCTTGTGTTGATATTCACATAGTGAAAGTCACTTAAAATAAAGGTGTATCTATATGTTGACTACTTGCCTAACATTAAGGTTAGGAATCTAATTTAGATAAGTTTCAAGCATGGTTTTAGGATATGATTCAACTTGTTACATCTAATCCTAGAGTTCCTCTTGATGTAATAAAATAATTGGGTCAACATGCCATGGTGAATAAGCTTTACAAAGGCATCATGAAATGTATACATGAGTTGTCAATTATAACAGTTCTCATTATTCCATTTTTTTATCTATATGAAGATGGCCTAAAAAGAGGTCAATAAACAAAATGAATTAGTTACATGTTACACAATACCACTTAAGATAGTACCTCCTAGTGTTTTAATAGTGATAACATAATAACCAGAGCATATGACAACATAGTCATAAAGTATAAAGAGAAAAGCACCAAATGAAATCCAATGCCATCCCCTGCTAAAGAGAAAAACACATAACACTTTTACTTGGATATTTTATCTATAGTTGTCAATGATCACAAATCTTCATGACATGCTAATAATGGGAACTAATGAATAAGAAGTATATCAATTCATGATTACTAACATGGATGAGGACCTATATGAGAATCAAGAGGATAAGGATTTCTTATTTTGGAAAGTAGTGTGCATGGTGCATCTAAAAAAATAGGTACTAAATTAACTATGTTTTGACATTCCTAATTGTTTACCTTCTATCATAGTCTACATTATCAGGAAAGAATTAAAGTACATAAATATTACAAAAAGAAATCTCCCAAGCACTAAATGAATACTTGTATTCCATTGGACCTATTTTCCCCACTTATTGAGAGCCTTCCATAGTCCCTTTTCCATATGCACAAAACATGAAGGGAGGTTTGGGTGCCTCTAAAAACTGATGAGTATGCCAAAGATTTTATTGTTATAGAGGAAAAACATACACAAGCTAATTAACCATAATCTAAAACACATGAAACAAAAAAATCACCATATATGAATACATGACAAACAAAATATAACCTAGTTACTAGTAGTAAGTTTAAAACTTTTGTTTTTATAGAAATGATCTAGTGTGCCATAGTTTGCTTATTTGAAGAAGAGATAATCATGGATACTAAAGAGGTAGAGACGGAGCAATAAATTATAAATTAATAAAAATATACCCATGAGTAAGAATAAAGGGTTGCAACATATAGAGTGAACATGGATAGTAAAAGGAAAGTTAATGAGGAGGCTCATAATAATGAAGAAGAGGAATAATGGTAGTAGTAGGACATAACTAAAAAACTAACTGATGAAGTTAAGGCTCCAAAATAGGCCACTGATGTGGAGGAAATTTGGAAGCCAAAGGAAGATGTTCATTAAGAAATGATAGAGACTAAGGAAATAACCCTAACCATTAAGGTATAAGAAGCACAAATGAGAACAAAGCATTACCAATAGAAGCAGGCTAAATAAGTTGAGGTGCATCATCCAAAAGACATAAAAGTTATAGCTATGACCATTGATGTTAAATAAGAGAAGAAAAAGCAAAATGGTGATGAAGTGCAGTAGGATCCAATCAAGGAAGAGGAAAACAAAATTAAAATACATCAAGAGTCACAATAAATGGTGCACATGTAGGAGGATAAAATTAATTTAAAACCAAATTTAGACAAGTCCAAAGAGAGTATAAGTTGGATGATGATGAGATTTTGAAATAAATTTTAGTAGAGGAAGCATGGGAAATGTAATAAAAAATGCATAGCATTGAATATTCCCTATGACACCTATTTAACACAACCACTATAAAACATTTATCTTTGGGATGTCCCTACTCCATGTTCTTAGTGCACCATGTTTTCATTATTAATCACACTTTTATTATAGGCACCTACAACCACATTAACTATATATCATTTTTCCTTTCACCACATACCACTAAGGCTTTCTTAGATGTTTCACAGTTATCTTTGGTTAAGTAGATTGAAGGAAACTTTAAATTCCATGAATCAATCTCATAAAATTCCACTTCATTTGAAACATATGTGGGAAGGTTACAAATCGTCAATATAGTATTGATGTAACACATTATCAATGCCAATATTATTATTGAGAATGCATGTCCAAGATTGTTCACACAAGTCATTAGGAGTTAAGTTATTTTAGACCATTGGCATTTACCTCTTCTCCTTGCATAGTTGGTATAGGATTGAGAGGACATTCAAAAAGTACATTAAATCTAGGTGTAGGTCTAAGCCATCAAAACTAAGACTAAGGTTTTGTTCAAACTTACTGAAGCATATTAGCAGGTTTTGAATGTAGCCTCAGTCCAAGTGACTCAAGTCACCCAATATTTGCTTGATTGGAAGTAATAGCTTGATACCATTTATGGAGGTATATACAATGACTTTGTGGAGGCGAGTAAATCCAAGGCCAATATGCTAAACTAGGATAAAATTTTCAAGGATAAATATGTATATTTACAAGAGTCTAATAGGTCATGAGATATAGTCATGACACACTTCCAAACTTGGTAGAACTAGGTGTTATGAATCCCATTCACTAGAGTAAGAGTGAAATGACATGCCAAAAAGTTAAGTAATCTATAGTAGGATATTGATCAAAAAATCAATAGTACTAAAGATTCCTTATTTCTTACTATGAATGATGGCATATAGTCATCGATTCTTTCCCAAGGACAATTATGAGCTATGTTGTGACTTATTTAAGAGTTTCTGCTTGACTGGAAATCTTACATGGTTGACTTGGTTGCCTTTGATAGTGAGATTACACCATTGGTGAACTCACCAAAATTCATTCTTCCAAGTAAACTCTAGACAATTATTTAATAGAAAAAGAGTGTGTCTCAAGGTCTTAGTGGGTAGATATGAGTGAAAAAATTCATTTTTGGATGTATGTAACAAACATATATAACATTGGATTTATTATTACATAGTTATTCTAATTGTGTCACAAGCATATTTTCCCCATGATTATCTCAAGTAAGTTATAACAATATCAAATTGGTGTCTATATATTTTTTACCTGAATGTAATAGTAGGTTTGGAATTATTGTAATCAATAGCTATTTATACAAGTATGGTGAATTCATTGTAATAGATGTATTTCTCAATAAATATTGTTCTATCTTTTGATCATTTCTATAATAGATATTCAAATAAGTTTCCTATGGTTTTATCTCTATGTTCATTTATGGATTCACATAGTTACATAGATGTGAATGGCTTATTTCCATATTTTTTTTAATAATGTTCTACTTGATGTATAGTTAAGCTTGATATGTACGATTATTATAACTTCTTAAGATAATAATTTACTCTTCCTTCTAGATGTGTTATGTTCATTTGATTATTTATGGTTACTTGTACATCATAATTTAATTCTCATAGATATTCCTATAATTAGTATGTTTTATTGAATCATCAGGAACCTCTACTAATAGAACTCCTCTTCTTCCTAATTCTCAACTTTTGCTACTAGTCTCATAAAAAATTATTCCATACCTAGCCCTTTTAATGACCACTATGGATTATCTTCAGGTGTTTCTCCATGATATTTAGTTGATGTAGGTTGTAACTCGGTTCCTATATAAAAATTCAACCACTTAGGCAAGAATATACCTAGGTAGTCTCATTCATGATGAATGTAAATTAACTATTTTCTTTTGCATTTTTACCTACCCTACCCTACACAAGTTTAGTACAACATGTGATTTTGTATTTTTCACTAATCTACTTTTGCATAAATTGAAACTTATGCCTAGAAAGCATGAAATGTAACCAAAAAAGTAGTAAATTATTATAAATATAAAGTAAATATTTGGAAAGAAAAATAATTTATAAGTATTGGAGATACAAGAGTTGTGATGCCTTCCTCGACAATGACACTAAAATGATGAGAATATATTCAACCACCAATTAAAATAATGTATACCAATATATGAATGTAGAATCCAATAATCAGAAAATGGGGTAGCCACTTGGATTATAAAACAAACTAATTTATTAATTATCAACCCAAGGTGTGTTTAGATTTGATAAAATGTCATCATTATTTTTGAAACACTTAGAATTATATAAATTGTCAATAGTAATACACTTGCATAAATGAAATCATGTGAATTAAAAGTACTTGGAAGTAAATCACACTTGCAAGAAATTAATAAATTGAAATTAATTGAGCTAAATGTGGTGAAAGATTATTCTGATAAAGTAACAATCATTCAAACTTATTTAAATAATACAAAAATTAATTATAATACATAAATTAGACATATGCATAATTTGAAGGATAGAAATAAGTGATGGCACACCAATTCTATGGACTAATATAATGAGTCAGGATCTTCATTAAAAATCCTAAGGGGGACCTCCTTGCTTGGATCTGACTTAAAATCTTCCTATTAAGTTTTAATGCTTTTAATTCAAAATACCTATTTCACTCATAATCCTATTAAAATTAAATATTGATACAAAAATGGTTAAAAAGATAAATATTGGTAAAAATGTTTCTATTCACACTTAAATTTCATATTCTTCTATTATTAATGGCCTAAGTCCCTACTACATTATATAAATAGGTGGACATATGTTATTGCCTAATAATAAACTCCAAAAATACAAAACAAAATTAGAAATAAATATAATCTATGAGAATGTTGTAAGTTATGGTTACATGAAAATAGAATATGAGAAGTTATGTTTGAGAGATAAAAATAATAAAGGTTCAGTCCAATGAGGAATATCCATTTTTAGATTCTTTCAACCATAGATCTTATATTTTGGCGTACAAGATCCATTATCCAACTTCTCCCATCATGGGTAACAACCTCAAGATATCATTAAAATTGATATAGGTCTAGGCAAGCTATTGGTAGTTATTACAAGTTAAACATGGTAGTCTCTAAGTAGATACAATCTCATCACTTAGTTTCTATTCATTAATTTTACGTAGATCACTACAAAATTGATATGAGTTGTCAATACCCATATTGCTATAGGTTTTAACTACCCATAATTTCTACGTGCTAGTCTTGTTTACTCATTCCTTAAACACATAAATTATAAACAAACTAATATCGAAAAAATAACCATTATGCAACTTAATAATAAATGAAAAATATTTCATTCATATAAACATATATAATATATTCATCATGTTTATTAGTGATATAGTATGAAAATATACAAAGCATGGATAAAACATTATATTTAAGTACACTAGTTACACAACTCATCAACCACCATTACAAGATCTTAGTCTCTAAATAGAAAAAATAGAAGATTTTTCAACAACTTTAAATTATTTGAATTTAGATAATACTTCATATTTATTCTTTATAAATTAGAACCAAATCATTTTATTATGGTCATATATAATAATAACAACATATAAAGAACCATTATTAGATGCAACTAAAATTTGTTTTGTAACATCACTATAAATTAACTCTAAAGGATGTGAGTAATTCGCATCATGTTTTTTGTGAAAAGGGTTAGTATGTTGCTTATCAGTAAGAATTCATCACAAGCTTCATGATGAGATGAAATATAAGGAAAAACAACAATATTATGAGAAGACATATCATATAAACTTATAAAATTAACATGTCATAATCTTTCATTCCATAATTTAGATTCATTTCTATTCTACAATGAAAGACAACATGTAGAAGAAGCATAACATATGTTTAAACTATTTTATTGAATACCTTAGACAATAAAATAACTTTTTTTATTTATATAACATTTATCCTTAAGAAAATTTACAATTAAATTATCATTCATAACATGATAACATAATAATAGATTTTTCTTAAGTTTAGGAACATATAAAACCTCATTTATAACAATATTTTTAAATTTTATTTTTCCTTTCTTAGTATCTTATAAAAATGAATTATATCCTAAGAAAATATTAATGGAAATATCTCTATTATCAGATAAAATATTAGATAATAAATTCATATGATACAATGCACCACTATCTAACATTCATTCATTCTCATTAGAAGCAATCAAGGAAACACATAAAGCAATAACATTAGATTTTTTTCCTAATTGTTGTTTTGATTATGGTTTCAATTATTTTAATGGTTCTTATTATATTTATTCCCTTTTGTTATAGGTTTTATGTTTATCTATATCTTTTATATATATATAAAATTTTTCCATTCTATGACCAAATTTACCACACATATTACAATTCCCATTAAACTTAACTTTATGATTATTACTAGACTTATTTTACCCATTTTTGACATTGACAGAATTAGGTTTAAATTTATTATTTCTATTGTTTTAAAAAATAGGATTGAGACAAAGATGTGTCTGAGTGGCATTCTCTTTAGAATCAAAATTTGACATCACTTACTCTTCTTTAATCTGAAGTGCAAATAAAGTAGTGAGATTAGGGAAATATTTATCTTTTCATAATTTTGAATTTAGAATGGAAATGAAACTATGATAATTTTCATGAATATTCAAATTAATTAATAAATACAAAATATTATATTAAATAATATTACATTCATAACCATCTAACTGATTTTTTTTTAATATTTGTGGGAAAATTATAAGTTTTTCATCACCTTTCATAGGTGTAGTAAGTAATTCAAAATCAACTTAATAATATTACAGAGATGAGTAACTCTATGCATAGACTTAAAGAGTTAAAATATTAATTGGGAGACTTCTAGTTTTGATATAGAGTAGGAAATCATCATTAACACTCCACAAAATTATCGATGTGGCTTCTTGTAGTTTCTATCAAAACTCATTTGTAAGCTGACATGTAACTTGTTGTCCCGATGAGAATTTTTTAGTCCCAATAATAATGTTACATATATTTTAGGCCATAAATTCCACTTTGATTAATTTTTTTTAGATATTATCTTTATATCCATTAAGCATTTGAAATTTGTTTAGGACAATATTAGGAGAAACCATTGCTTCCCTTTAAAAATAGACACTATAACACTAGATAGAGCTTTAAAAATATTTTTTGAATGCTAATTTATACTCTATTTTATAATAAATAAAATTTATAGTTTAAAAAAATAATTATTATTCAAATTTATGTGAAACAATGTAAAAAAAATATTAAAACATTGCACTAAATCAAGTGTCACTAGTGTCGTATAAAAAATAACTATCTGAATGTTATTATAATAAAAAGTTTCAAAAACTATATTAGGAAGCTTAAAAATAACACATGTTCAACACAAATGCATATATAATGTTCAAAAACCTAATAAATGACTGGTCACATGACCATAAGTGACAAAATTATCTAGGTCAAGTGTTGAAAAAAAGACAAACCTATACTAGGGTTTTGAACATGAGTTACTTTGCATAAAAAACTTAAACATATTTTATAATTATTTATTTTAAAAAATTTAATAAATAAATTTGACCAAAAAATAAAAGGTGTTAGTTTTATGAATATATTTTGTCCTTATATGATTCTTTGATAAAGAAAAATCTTCTTTTTCTTAAGATGGAGCTGTACAAAACACTATATGTCTGTGGGCTTTTAGGGTTTCCTCCCCATCCATAAAACCATTGATCTACATAGTATTACCTCTATTTTGATAGTTTAATTATTGTGATAAATAAAATTATCCTTCTACCCTTTAGTTAGTGCTACTTTCCCTTTATTACATGGTTATTTCCACTATTTTTGTATCATTTGATAAAGGGATAGCCAGTGGGATCCTAAGAAGTAATGGTGCCAAAACAAGCTCATAAGTTTGTACCAAAGTTATATGATGAGGTATGGAATCTAGCCATAACACTCCTTTACCATATGTGGTTTTATATTTACTAGAGTTTGATAAAGCCAATAAATATTTTGAAAATTTTACCTTGGTTGCTTATTTTATGGGTCAAGTTCCTCTAGAGATCAATTTAAATAAATGGGTTCACAACCATTGGTAAGGACATGGGGTGAAACTAGAATGGCTTCAAAACCTAACTAAGCTTTTATTATAATTTTGTTTCATAAACCTTGAGCATTTTAAATATTTTTTTAACCATGGCCCTTATTTTATTTGTAACACTTTGGTTGTTTTATCCCATTGGACCTAAGACTTTAAAGTCTCATAACAAGTAAAAATTAAAATCCAATTTTGTGTTAGAATTTCCAATATTACCTCTTCCTATATGGAATTACATTTAACAAATTATAAATCCTTTGGGACACTTTATATTCCATGAACAACAAAATTTCTATGCATCACATCCTTAGAGAAGGGCCTATGTGGAAATAGACCTTGCCAAAGACTTCAAGGAGTCCATTTATTTTAAAGTCGGAAATAATCATTTCATAAAGTGTGTGATTTATATCAACCTCCTAAACACTTTTTTTTAATGTCAATATTTAGAACATATTATTATAGAATGCCCCATAGTGGTCCCCACTCCTTTTGTTCTTCAATAAAAAAGTGGGTATAATTAAAAACCCTAGAGTTTTTATGCGTGGATGATAGTCTCTAATCAGAAGAATAATGCAGCCCATGGAAGTTTAAAACCCCAAAAAACTATTTTCTATCCTAGGTGAGGTCCAATATCATCATCTCTACTAGGAAATTCCCTACACCAATGAAATTTAAACCTTTACCTCCTATCTCCTAGTTTCCTAAAGTGGTCACCCATTTGTTTCCTCTCTATCTCCCACTCCTATGACTCCATCTTCATATCCCATTTAGGGGTGAATGAATTATATTCATAGATTGGTATCATGACCATCAATCATAAATCTATCCTATGGTTATCTAATATACCTTCACCTTATGTAGATGAGGATTATGTACCAAACAAAACACAACCTTTCAAACTTGGATACTTTTCCCTATTTGACTCAAGTTTCAATCATTTTTCATCCTTCTTAGGTCTTATGGAGGGAAATGATCTAAACCTAGATGATTCCATGATATTTTATTCTTATAATGTTATAGGTCTCACTGATCTAAAATTTAAGTATATGGTCAAGAATAGTTAGCATTTTTTAAAAATGAAAATATTTTTCATGAAAGAAGTCAATTTTTTTGATTTCCTACTTCAATATCTTTCTCAAACTCTCTAGCCTAGGGACATATGTCTGGACACTTGTCATGAGCCTAGATGTGGAGATGTTATCACCCTTTTGGTTTTTGATATATCTCAAAATATTATTTCCTTTGATTATGACCCCACACATCAGGTAGTATGGACTCTTTTTGACTTTGGGAATCACATCATTAGCCTTGTTAACTTGTAAGCCTCTAATGATGTTTTGGAATGCACCTTACTCTAGATATGGGTGGTATAATATCTTCTAGATTTGTACTAGATTATCTATCATGACTTCAATATTATTGTGTCCATTGAAGACAAATAAGGATGTATCACCATGAGATGGTGTGAAGGGGAGTGGGAGGCATGATTTTACATGTGAAATAAATTTGGGGTTTTTTTATCCCGACCACCTCAAGAGGAGAGAGTGAAATTATCTTTAGTTCACATGGTCTAACTTTCATTAAAGATAAGATAAATTTCTTAATCATCTTGGCCATGATTTATTAATAGAATAATACCTTTTCTTCTTCACTCCTATTCATGATCAGTCTATTTCTATGATCCTAAACACTTTCTTGTCTAACCATGACCCTATTTGCTTTTGTATTTAGTGGAATACCCCCCAAGTTAAGTCCCATGAAAGGATTAATATGCACATCATTAGAATTTGGAACTTAGATCCTTGACCCATAAGGGATATTATATGGATTAAGTGGTGGCTTGATTTGTCTCATGTACCACCTCTTTCCCCAAGATTTATGGAAAATAAGAAACTATATTTAGGCAATGTATTCATCATTATACAAACCATGAATACCTTAGGGTTTTATAGGAGTTATAATCCATGTCTTTAATCCCTCATCTATATACTTAGGCTTCTGTGTGGAGACATAAGCTCTAATTAGTCAAGGCTTTCAAGGCAATATGAGCACAACTTAGAGCACAAATGCTTTGGTTGAAAGTTAGAGATAAAGTAACCAAATAATTCTTCTCTCTACTTAAATCAAGACAAACTAAAGCCAAAATTAAAACCATTACGTATGCTTCTAGTAGGTTTACCAAATTACCTGACATATAAAAAGCTTTTATACATCAATATCATGGAGTGTTTGTTGTGTATCCATCCTCCCCTACTATTGAAACTTTTATCTCTCTCAATGCCTTGAAGTTAACCCCTGTAAACTCTCTGAATCACAAATAATTACTACAATAATATGTTCAACCTTAGTGACCTCAATGAAACCATGATGTATAGTGCATCTGATAAGGCCTTAAGAGTTGATGGGTTTCCATGTGAATTATATCAAACACTTTGGGATATGGTTGGACCTAATATTCATAAATTATACTTTAAATTTATTTTGTCCAACTATTTGGGCCATCTCATTAATCAAGGTAAAATAAAATTAATTACTAGTTTTGGTGACATTAAGGTAGTTAATAGATAGAGACCTATAACCTTATTTAATGTATCTTACAAAATAAAATCCAAAGCTTTATCCCTCAGAATCAAGAATCTACTCCACTTAATTATGGTATGTGATCAAACAAGTTTTATTCAACATAGATACATTTTTGAATAATTTTATTATTATTTTAGAAGGTATAGAATGGGATAGGATATCTAACCAAAAGGAACTATTCATAAATATTTATTTTGAGAAATATTATGATTGGATTGAATGGCCTTTTATTACAGTTATAATATAGGATCTTAGGTTTGGTCTTAGGTTTGTTCATACTATTAATATTTTTTTTTAGGATGTTGGGTATTGTATTATTATAAATGTCTCTGAGTCCCAACATTTTTTTCTTCATATATCTATCAGATAGGGGTTCCCCATTGCACATTATCTTTATGTTCTAGATGTTGATGGCTTTAGCTATCTTTTGGATAATCATGTTTCTATGAATTTGGTGAGTGGTATTTCTCTCCATAAATTAGACCACTAGTTGATTAATGGGAAATTTGATGATGACTCTTTCATCAATATTTAGTAAGATGAGGACTTTAATAATAATTATATGGAATGCCTTGACATTTTATCACCTATGGGTCTTCCATTCAATGGAAAAATACTCAATTCTATCACCAGTCCCTTTCACCTAAACCCATTTGGTTGGAGGGATATAAGTGTCAATGGAAACTCCATGGGGTTTAATTTAAATAGTTAGTAATTCCATTTGATTTTAGAGACTTACTTATAGAGTTTTGGTCTTATGTGATTCAAAGAGCTGAGAAAAAATATCTATTTGGATCACTAAACCATTGACTCTAGATGAGAAGTTTCATATTTGTTCTAAGGTGCTAACTATTACTCATGTTTACTACTTGTCTTATTGGGATCTTTCCAATGCCTCTTATTAAAATTTGGAAAATATCATGAGAGAAATTATTTGGTCCAATTCTGAAGGGAACCATGTTTTTTACTGAGTCTCTTTGGTCATTTATTGTCACCCTAAAGAAGTTGTTAGGATCAAGATCATTGGTATTAAGTTTCAAGGGCTTGCTCTCAGTTAAAAGGATCATCAAAAGCTTGGAAGGGGATAAAGATTGGAAAATTTTATTTAGCCATGAAATCTCTTAAGGCTTCCCTCTTGGTAGAAGTCCCTAGAATGGATTTGGTTTTCACATTATTATCATCAATCTTATGCCAGTTAAGAAAGGGGGAAATTTTGTCATGCAAAATATATGGAAATCTTAGGAAAATCTCAAATCTCACCTCATATATATGGGGGAAATGTTTATAAATAGAATTTTTCTTAATTATCATTCTCTATGGTGGTTTCCCACATTTAATTTCCATAGTTTCCCCTTTTCCATGGTCCATTGGGTCAAAATCTTAATATTATTTAAAGAATTTATTCACTGGATGGGAGGCCTCTTCTAAAAGGCCATTAGGGATTGGATTTTTTAGAATATGGTAAAGGCTAAGTTAAATATAAATAATTAATATGTATAAATAATTTATTAATTGAATATTTACATACTTGAAGAGTAATTACACAAAATTTGAGTCTCCTCTTCTTCTCCATGGTGGAAGGATTAGTCTTGGCCTATATCTATGCCACTTTGTTGTTATTCCCCTAGGTTGGGTTATAATATTTTTTTCCATTATAATATTGATATGGAAACCATAAATAATTGGTTGTCTCTTAAATATCTCCATCATGTTTGGGTTTGAAGGTCTATTAATGTTTAGCTAGCTTGTGTTGAACCTAAAAAAGCCTATTTCCTTTAGTTTATTATTTACCAAGGTCTTCCCATGGGGGATAGACTCAAACACATGGGTGTCTCAAATCCCACTTTACTAGCATGTCACCACCTAGAATTCATTAAGCATCTCTTTTGGTTTTGACCTCATGCCTAGTTTGCCTAGAGATGGATTCATGCCATTTTCAAACCCTTCTGGTCTAAAATGTTCATTTATAAATTGGATCTACTAGGGGACCCCACCTACATCCTAATATATATAATATATTCTTGCATATTTTTTGTATTGATATACTTTTTTAGATTTACAAAACTATAAATAAATCATATTTTAATAATGAAGATATGGATTTTTTTTCTATAACTAATAAAGTTATTGTGATTTCTAATGTTACCTTTTAGATTTAGATTCAAACATATAAGGTTTGACTATAGCTACAACATTTTAAGATCCTCCTAGACCATTTGGGGAATGTTCCTTATGTTTTAATCCATGAGCCTCTTGATCCCCTCACCACAAATCCCCCTAAAGACATGGTCATAGGGGAAGGCATCATCGTTCTCACATTTGGTGATCTAAAATCTTAGGAGTGCCTCTTCTCACTCTTTTTGGCCATCTTCTTCTTGAGGATATGATAGGTGAAATAAATATAGTAGTGTTGGGAGGTTGGAGGCCCCTTCGGTAATATAAGTTACTTTGGCTATATTTATCCATTTTTCATTCCATAAAGGATTATAAGAAATAGGATGACACTAAAAATAACTAGTAGATTGATGGTTTGGATCCCATCCTAGTTGATGAATACCCATAAATCAAAGGGGTGAGGGAATCCTTAGGTTACTCCACCTCCACCTATTTCCATGTTATCTACTACTTTATAAACTGCTTATTATTTTTGTCTTTATATTTATCTTATTTGATTGATGTGCACTTGAGTTAGTTAAAATTTCATTTTCTTGGCTATGTAGTGGCATTTTCTAAACTTTGCTCTTTTGGAGGCTTGTTTTAGATCGGTTTGGTTTTTTGGGGGTGTGAATTTTCCACCCATATTTTTTATATTATTAGTAATGTATTATATCTTATATTAATGAAAGTGTGATTTTAAATTAAAAAAATATGTTAGTGTGTTTTGAAAACTAGACCTCTCTTTTGGAAGTTTTTATAAAATAGAATACAACCAACTCTTCTAGTAAATTACCTAAGAGTTTAAAAACACAAATTTATAATTAAACCTCTTCAATATATATATATATATATATTTAAATAAAAAACAATTTTTAATTTGTGCATGTAAAACAATTCTAAAAAAAACTTTCAAGTAGATCTAAATAGGGAAGGTGGTGTAGAGATATAATCCAAAAATATTTAGACCAATCATTAGTCATGAAAAATCAAGAAAAATGCATAAGAAAATAACTAGCTTATATAATTCCTTCGATGGGGTTTGGAAAATGACAATTAAGAGATAATGAAATAAACCAATCACAATACCTTCCCAAGAGAATCCCATCACCCAAATGCATCTCAAAGCATGATTTTCCCCTCTATTTGGTGCTCAAGTTTTCATCAATGATGTAAGGTAAAGCTCCTCGATCTCTTACTCACTAATGAAACTAGGCTCATGATATTTGAATCAATGTTATGCCTATCAATGAAGATATCCTATTGTAAATTAAACATAATAAAAACCACACACAAATGGCTTGTTGAGAGAATTATACATAATAAGTTCACACAAATGAAGATAAAAAATGGTGGTCTTGCCCCTCCTATTTATAGATTTTTGAATTTGATCAGAATCAACCATGACCATTCATATTGAGATTAAGATGTGTTGCCATGAATTAATCCAATTTTTTATAACTAATTCATAAATACCCTTATAAATATTTGGAAGAAAGGAGAATTAAAGAGGCGTGGGAGGCCTTAAACTTGATATTTGTTTCATTTATGGCTTATGGATGCCACCCTACAAATGATGTCATTTGATTATGTAGATAATAGGAATAATTTTATAGCTAAAAGATAATAACATTCATGGATTTCCCACTTAATCTCTTTATTTGAATTAATTTTCCTAAGTGAGTTTAATCAAAATTTATGCAATTCTTTGGAAATTGGTTACACATAATTAATAAAACTTGTCAGAATGTCATATTATTGGGTCATAATTTTACTGGAGAGGAATTAGAAGGTGATGTTAGTTGATTACAGACCAATATTCCATTTAGGATTTTGTCTACATAAAATAACACATGCACATGTTGTGTGTTTTTTAATTAGAAGAAAAGAGTGATCTAGAGCACCAAAATGCATTTTCATCATATTGACTCAAAATGATTTGAGAAAAATTAATAATCAAATAAAATTAATTGACCCATTTAGGGATACATTAGCCTAAATAGGCACTTGTATACGACAAGCTCAAATCATTTAGCATACTTAAGTGATTTTGTCCCAATGTTTTCTTTTTTCACAACTTTTGAGTAAGATTGATAATTTCAACACAATGGTGTTAGGAATTGGATGTCTACATTTTACCCTTATTTGAGAAGGCATAGTGAGACATTCAATGAAACAATGTATTTTCAAAGAAAAGAGTTGTCAAGAATAATTTGGAAAGAAATGACCCATGATGCCCCATTGAGAGGACATATAAGGATGAAAAAAAGGATGGACTCTCAAAAAGAGAGAGAAAGTGAGATTAATCTATAGGATAAATTAAATCTAGATGAGTTAATTCTAGAACTCATTGATTATTAATGATCAAAATATAATTATAATATAATGGGCCCAAGTGATGGGGGGAAGGGAAGGATATAATCCAAAATTATAAGTGACACACTTTGAACACACCAAAATCTAGGATGAAATTTGCATGCTTAGGAACCAATCAATCCCAAGATAAGTTTCACACTAAAATATTTTCAGAATGAGGGAATTTTTTTTTAGATATTAGAATTAGAATAAATAGGAGACAATTTCTCCAAAGAGAGGAAATAATAATGTGCTCTATTAGAGTAGATATGATCATTTGATAAAATAATTTTTACTTAGTAGGGATAATTTTGATCACTAATAATTGTTCATGCCCTAGTAAGGCTAATTTAGATATGTGACAGGTCCAAATGTTATTCCCCTATAGGGGAAATTGGTAATCATAGCTCAAGGATATAACCTACTGCATAGATTAAAGATGAGCATGTGTAAATGTAGATGCAATATTCTAATGAATAGATAAGCCATAAAAAACTAAGAATAAAATAATGCACAAAGGGATGAAAGAGATGAATATAATAATAAAGGTGGTCAAGCTGACCCAAGATACATCATGTATCCAAGCACTGCCTACATAGTTCAAATGGACCACAACACAATGCAGTTAACCTAAAATCAAGAGAAAATAGAATGAGGAATGGAGAATAGAAAAAAATAGACCATTATTTAATTAGACTCATGATGTATGCCAAGAGATGCACATATTACATAGATCTGGCTGCAAGATAAGCCATTAGTACCTAGTTTCATAGGCACACTTGAGAGATAATAATTGGAGTTTCATTGATTTTGAGACATGGAAATAAATCACATAGTGTTTGTTATATCAAAATGAAATTATGCATCATAAGTACGAGGAACTTAAAATGAAATATTATTTTAGTTAAAGTGATTTGATTCAAATGTGAATATTTATAAGATAATAATTGGAGTTTCATTGATTTTGAGACATGGAAATAAATCACATAGTGTTTGTTATATCAAAATGAAATTATGCATCATAAGTACGAGGAACTTAAAATGAAATATTATTTTAGTTAAAGTGATTTGATTCAAATGTGAATATTTATAACTAAGTATAATGATAATAACTACCAATTCTAGAGTTACAACTATTTACATTTAAACAAAAGACAAAGACAAAGATGAAAATAAAACATAAATGAACCTAAATTGAAATTTAGATATGAATAATTAGGATTTAATTAGGAACAAGAATTTAGAACATAAAAAAAAGCCCAAATTAATATGCAATATGAAAGCAAGATATGAATAATCGAGATCTATGCATACCATCAAGATGTACTTTTAAAACAAAATAAAGAAATAAGAAAAAATATGGACTCAAAACACCAAGAATAAACAAGAAGAAACAACAAATTCACATAAAATAATAAAGGAAGAGATAATAAAGAATGATAAAACACTAATAAAAATCAAATCAACACACATAATCAAGTGGTTAGTCCCCATATTAGTGCGGTTTTAATACAATTATTCATGCATGTGTAGTAGAGGTGTTAGTTTCCTAAATAGGATAATAAGAACAATGGATACAAAGTTTTCCCCCAAATTATAGGGAAAAAACACAAAATAAAATAGGGGGAAAAGAATAAAAGGAAGGAGGTGGTCAAGCTAACTCCAGATGTACAAGATAAGTGGACACTACCTACATAGTTTTATATATGTGAGGCCCAACATGAACTTTAGGCTAAATGCAGTTCTCCCAAGAAATGGGATAGAAGAAAAGTGATGATAAGAAAACATGATTGATGTTGTAGAATAAGTAAGGAAAATGAGCTCTCAAAATGGAAAGAGAATTCAAATCAATGCTTGTAAAAAGGCAAGAGTGTGGAGATCAAAATATACAAAAGGTTAAGACAATGTTTTAATTGTTTTTATTGATCATTTTATAATGTTTTTTGTGTTTTTGGGATAAGAAACAAAATTGAAATATTTATAAAATGTCCACTAAACTACCTAGCTGAGGCAATGTGCATCCATAGGTAAGACTTCAAAAAATAGCTAAACCAGATGTAACTAAGATCATGGATATGAAAAATTGAATAGGGAAATAATTAATCAAAGAGATGATTTTATAAGAGTAGAAATTGTAATGATAGATATAGTTATATATAATGGCACATACTTATAAATCGATGAGAGTGAGATCTTGTTAAGGCAATGATGCCTAAAAAATAGTAGTAAAATAATAAAATAATATACTGCCTAAGATAACTCTAAAGAACCATCTAGTAGGCAAAGATCCTAAGATAAAGATGTATTTATTTTCAATTGTCTATTAAAAAGATCTACAAAATATTTTCCATACAGATCTGCTTTGTACAAATGGTTTTGAATGTGTTCAGGATGCCTATGAGTCATAATCAAGATCATGATTGGTCAAGGGATAAAAGATGTCTAGGTTATAATGGCCTAGGGTATGAAAAGAATACGGTTCAAAAATAATATAGTCCAAAAGAAGATGGCCTGGGGTGGGATAAAATGATTCAAGCTGGAGTATAAATGATCAAGAGTACCAATGATCCAAAGCTTCAACTATCTAGAGTTGCAAAAGAATATGGTTCTTGAAAGACCAGTCCATGGTAGGTCAAAAATGAATTTAGTCCATCATGGAATGGTCAAAGATATAATGGTATAATAAAATAACGTTAGCATAAGTTTCCCCCAAGTAAGGGGTCTTATAGACAATGGTTCAAAAGATATCAAGCATATAAATGCTTGAGATGCATAATTTTCATGGGCTTTGGAAGTTCTTCACCATCTTGAGTAACTAGATGATATGCCCCTAATCCTTAATTTTATATAATAACATAAGGGCCAAGCTAATTGGTTTAAAACTTACCCTTTTTCTTACATTCAACATTTGTGTTCTTCTGGTTCTCTTTCAAGACCAAATCACTAATATCAAACTCCTAAGGGAGAATGTGATTATTTTCAATTTGTTCTGAGAGGCTTACAAGTATTTTAGGTTAGCCAAACATTTACCATCAAGAAGTTCTATTTCTTGCATCCTAAAACTCTATAATCCTCATCATCTTCAATATTTCCCAAAGATACTCGTTATAAACGCATCTAGATCTCAATCAGGATAATATCTTCTATATCATAAATAAGGGAGTATAGAGTGTCTCTTGTAGGGGTTCAATGAATAGTATGATAATCCTAAAGGTTAGGAAAAAATTGTAAGTGCTAATTATGGCCAACATCATTGACAATCTTCTTCAATATGGACATAATGGTTTTATTTGATGCCTCGGCTTGTCCATTGTCTTGTGGGTTATATGGTGTGGATTTATTTTGATTTATTTTTAATTTTTTATAAACTTCTTTAAAATCTCTATTTATAAATGATTTACCATTATCATATATAATATGTGTTGGGATTCCATATTAATGGATAATATGGTAATGAATAAACTTGGTAGTTTACCTACTAGTGATGTAAGTGAGAGGAATGTCCTCAATCCACTTAGTAAAATAATCAGTAGTAGTTAAAATGTGTTTATGGAAATATGAAGATGTTGGGTTTATTTTCTTGATGAGATCAAGGCCCCAAGTATAAAATGACCATGGTGTAGTGATTGACTGTAGTGGTAAAGAAGGTGCTTGTATCAAATTTCCATGTTGTTGACAAGGAACACACCTCCTTACATAATTACAAGAATATATCTCCTTTTTGGGCCAATATTAACCTATTCTAAGGAGATTTTTAGCTATGACTATACCATTTGCATGGGCTGCACACATTCCTTCATGAACTTCCTTAAGTGCTAACTTAGATTCTCCTAAAGATAGACAATGATGTAGCATTCCATTGTATCCTTTGTGATAAATGTTTCCAATGAGGGTATAATGAGATATGTGGTGAAGGAATAGTTTTTAATGATTTTTATAAGGGTTAGGTGTAAAAACATGATCATGGAAATAGTTGTAAAAATCTTGATACCAAGGTAGTTTAGGTGGGAGATTGGGACCAATAATGATGCATACCCTTTCTGAGTCTAAGAAGACATGAGCAGGCTATAAAATATTTTAAATGATAAATTGATACTCTTTATCACTACTTTTAATTTGTATCATGGACCCAATTATTTCCATTACATTGGTATGTCTATTTTTAGCCTATGGTACTTGTTTAAACTATAGGTATTTAAAATGGGCTTTGAGATTATCCAAAATATGATTTTAAGTTATAAAATTGTCATCTCTAGTTTGATATTGATCAGTGGTTTGATTGATAATCAATTGAGAATCACCATAGACCATTAAATGTTGGATATACCACTATAGTGTAACATGCAATCCTGCAACAAGTGCTTCATACTCAACCATATATTGGTATAAGGAAAATCCATATGAAATGCTTTGGTAATCAAATCCACTTGTATTAAAATCAACAATATGCCAGATCTATATCTATGAGAAGTAAAAGAACCATAAAAATATAGTTTTCATTATTCAGGGTCATGTTATACTTCTTCCACTATCATGATAGAACCATTTGGGATGTTGAATCTGAGTGGTTGAGTGTTTATAATAGGGGCCTCTAAAAGTTGATAAAAAATAGCCTACCCATTGATATATGTTTTATTATGATACTAAAAATCAAATTCACTTAATAACATGACCCATTTGGCCATGTATCTTGTGAGATCTACTTTGGATAATAAAAATTTGAGAGGATCTACTTTAGCAATAATAATGGTTTTATTATTTAGCATGTAGTGTTGCAAATTTTGGGAAGATAAAACCATAGCTAAACATGCCTTATCAGTAGGCATATAATTATGTTCATAATCCACCATTATGCATATTAAATAATAAATTGCATGTTATTTACCTTGATCATTATGTTGGGCCAAAAGTGCCCTGGTGCATGCTCAGTTACTAAAATGTAAAGAAGCAATGATTGGCCAAGTGTTGGTGGTTTCAAAATTAGTGGGTCAAATAAATAATAATGAGATTTGAAAATTCTAATTGACACTTCTCATCCCACTGTAATGTGGCCCATTTTTAAACATATGAGTAAATGGGTGGTACTTATCTACCAATTAAGATATGAACCTATTAATAGATTGGATCTTTCCTTGTAAGCTTCAAAGCTGTTTAAGATTTTAAAGTGGAGGAATTTCAACAATGGAATTAACCTTAGTAGGGTTGAATTTGATCCCTCTTTGTGATACAATAAAACTTAGCAAATTTCTTAAAGTGATGATAAAGACACACTTCTTAGGATTCAGGTGGACCTTATACTTATGAAGTCTCTCAAAGGTTCTCTATAGAACATCAAGATATCTAGCATGTGTTCTTCATTTATCTATAATGTCATCAACATATTCCTAAACAATATCATGTATCATGTCATGTAATATGATATTCATAACATGCTAATAAGTGGATACAACATTATTCAATCCAAATAACATAAATTGATAACATAGTGTTACCCATGGGGTGGTGAACATAGTTTTGTGCTAGTCTTCTTGAGCTATTTTGATCTGATTATATACATAAAATCCATCCATGAGGGACAACAGCTCATACCCAGTAGTACAATCAAAATCAAGATAATTTTGGGTAGAGGAAAATAATCTTTGGGACATGCTTTTTTTGATATCTCTAAAATTAGTATAAAGATGTATACCTTATGGATTTTTACTAATTAGAACTATGTTTGATATTCATTTGAAATATTCTAGTGGTCTAATAAATCCTACTCCTAATAATTTCTCTAATTGTCTTTAACCAATAGGGTGATACATGGATGCATCTTTCTTAATTTTTGTTTGACTGGCTTGGCATCTAGATTAATAACAAGTTGATGCACAACCAAGTCATGGTCTAACCCTAGCATGTTGGAATATTCCCATGTAAAAATATCAATAAAATACATCAAAATGGATATAATGTGTTCTCACTCTACTTCAGTAAGGGAAGTTCCAAGGTAAACAATTTTGGGATTATCAAACATTCCCAGGTTCACTTCAACAATATTTTCTACAAGGAGTATAGAACCATATTCAATAATAGTAGGCAATCTATTATCATGATCATCTTGTTCTTCTATAATTTCTTATTTGTCCTCCTAAAGCTCTAGATAATGTGAAAATTTTAAATCCACCAAATCAAATAGTGTCCAACTAGTAAAAATCTTAAGAAAATCAAGAGCAAGACGCTAAAATACTTGTTGTTCTAATATGATGCTAGTACTTGTTATAGAACTAGGACTTGATGGACCTTGTACATCATTTAGGGATGAGAAAACTTTCCCATCCAAGTGTACCTAATATAGATTTTCACTCAAGGGATTATCTTTATCTTTACTTTTTCCTTGATCAATGAGGGCCCGAAAGAGGTTTTCACCTGAATATCTTGGTGTTTTATCTTGTTCATGACCAAGAAAGTTTACCTACTCTCCAAAGTAGGCAAAAAGGATCTAGAGGAAAATCAAAGATTTGTTTATGATCACCAATGGGAAATCTATCTATGAGGCCCATATAATCTATAATTGATTCTTCGTTTTGGAATTCATCAAGGTGTATGACCAAATTTTGTTGGTCATAATCAATGAGTTTGGGATAACAAAGGCATAGGGAATAATGAGGTGTTATGGTCATAATTGTGTTTGAATAAAATAAGTCCATGTCAACAATATCATAAAAAAGGATATAATGGGATGTTACATCACTACCAAGAGTATCATCACTAGTTGATTCAGAAGAATCACTATCAAAGTCATGATGTATGTATGTATGTATGTATGTATTGATTGATTGTTGTGGATCCCTTATTCAAGCTATGTCTAGGAATATTTAGGATGGATCTAATAATGAAGTGGAAGACCAAGAACTTTTGAGTGGGATTGAATTAGCTATTAAGTGTGTTATCTTGAAGTTGATCATTGAGGGTGATTCTCAAGTGGTCATTTTGGCTTTGAAAAAAAAGGAGGCAACTTCTTGGAATTTAGAGAATATCTTGACAAATACTTAGAAGAACCTAGAGATTTTTCATTTTTTGATTGTAATCATTACTTTTGGGAGGCTAATTTACCTATTGATTTCTTGGTGAAATATGGTATTGACCAAGTGGAAGTTTGCTGATTGGATAATGTGAGAAATGTTTGGGAAGACTTAACATCTATTTCCTCAATTGATTTAAGCTAATTTCTCTCACACTCAAAAGTTCTTGGTCTTCCACTTCATTATTATATCCATCCTAAATATTCATAGACATAGCTTGAATAAGGGATCCACAACAATCAATCAATCAATCAATACATACATACATACATACATACATACATACATACATACATATATATATATATATATATATATATATATATATTAACACATTTTGTTTACTATTATTTAGTTCGAGTACACCTAGTTATATACTTGAATTATTTTCCACATATTTAAAGTTCCATTATATATGACATATTTTTACATTTGAATATATATTATTTAAAGTAAACATCAGATTTAATCCTAACCATTTGTGGTGATTCACTTATTCATGATATATATTTTGTTTACTAATTTCATTATTTTTTTACCACTTAATTTTTCAAACACACACACACACACACACACACACACACACACACACACACACACACACACACACACACACACACACACACACACACACACACACACACACACACACACACACACACACACACACACACACACACACACACACACACACACACACACATATACACACACCCACATTGAGTATTATGTTACACATAGAGAAATTATTATTTTATACATTTGTGCTAATCATACATACATGTAGTGATTTATTGAAAGGTAATTAAACATAATTTTGTGTTATAATAAAATTTCAAAATTATAAAAAAAATACAAATTTAAAAAAAAACATTCAGAAAAGATTAAAAAATTAGCCTTTATCTCTATCATATTAGGCGTATCATGCATATTTTACCCATCCTATAGTTTTATCTACATTCATGTTTCCACACATGTTACTCATGATATAATTTAATAGGTAAGATACATGGTATTCAAGTTATACATGGTTTTGGATCCATTTCAAACCTGACAAATAGGTGGAATATATAAACAAAATCAATTATTACACGATAGCTTCTTAATAGTTTTTTGTAGATATTATATGGAGCCACTTTACATGAACCATACATCTTAGTTTTTTATTTTCATATAGTATAAACATCTTAAGTATTTATATGGATGTGTAGAAACCTAAATTTTTCATAAAACCCGTATTCCCAGTGTCTTATCCATAATTTAGCATATTTGGAAAAATTGTACATCATAACTTATTTATAGGACAATATTGGCCCCGTATAGTTATACACTTAGTAATTTGAACCTAAAAAACATCTCAACATTACCAATGTAGACACCTAAAATTGGCCACAACTAGCTTTTTGACTAGACTTTAGATTGATTCCTAACAACCATTACAAATTAAGCTTAGGAATCACTAAACATCCCAAATTTGCTTGTGCATCATTCATCAAAGCTTAAAATCATGTTGATACATCCATAATTATGGTATTATATTGTATTTAATAATAACCTCTCATATATTTATCCTTAATTACATTATGGTATCACAACTGTCAATTTGGCCTATGGACCTATTAAGTGGGTAACTTGCACACTTAAATAAATCTTCAAAGAGTTAAAAGGCTAATCAAAATAAATTATATAATTAAAAAATATTAAATTCCTAGTTTAATTATCCATTTTAAATTAACGAATATCTAAAAAAGGAAATCCTAAAATTTAAAATATCCAAGCCTTTAATCATTGCCTTTATGAGTTGTCAAGGTTTTTGAAAATATCCTAAAATATCTAACTTTAGAGCCATGCCTAGTAATTTCAAATCATAATTACTTGAAAAATATTAACTATACTAGAGTTATTTTTAACTCACCAAGGGTTATTTTTAATCCATTCCAAGCCTAAACTCAACCTTGACTCACCTTGGGTGAGAGTTAATTTCTAAGGCTATAAATACAAGGCCCTACCTCTTCATAAAAAAGCTTGGATAATGTATAGTTATTATGAAGGATTTTCACCACAAGAATCATTAAAATTGTGTTACCATTCCCAAATATTAAGAAAAGAAACATAAAAAACAAGGTGCCAAGAAGATAAGGAACCAAGCACCTCCATTGTTAAAGACTTATTGATGTACAAGCTAAGCAAGCCATTTAAGAAAACCATTTAGAGCTCCCAAGGAAGGTAAAAGAGTTATGTATTTTATTTTTTTATTATGATTTCATTTATTTTTTATTACCTAAGATCTCCATAGTGTCTAGGATAGAGGTGTTAGGATCTTAGTGTGTTCATTTTATTTATTTTATGAGAGTAAAACATTACTAACCTTCCCTTTATGTCAAATTCCTAGTTCACATGTTGGCACACTTGATGGTAGTCTCAATGATCCCATATAAATAAGGATGATGATATGTTACTTTTAATTTTTCTAATGGATTCTTAAAAACCTTAAAAATTAGGGGTTTTAGTTCATTTTTCTTGTATTTCTATTTTAAGCAACTCACAGGTTACAAAGATTGATGTCAGTTTATTTCAAAATTGATAAAGATCAATGTAGATTTTATAAAATTGATGTTGATTAATTGAAACAACCATGGTCCTTGTGTGAAAATTAGAGCATGGTAGAGACATAGCTAATAGTGGTTTTTATGTTTTCTCTTGCTATCATTCTATGTTTGAGGATTTGAATATTGTTTGCCTAACCCTTTAATTTCAAGATCAAGTGGAATATTTTGGTTTTTATATCATCTTATTAGTAATTTTTATGTTTAAATAGAGTTATGTTTTTCTATGTTTTTACAAAAAATGTCATTGATCTTTTCAATTGACATTGATCTCTATGGATTAACATTGGTCCCTATGTGGATCGACATTGATCCCTATGTGGACCGACGTCAATCTATCTCTGAGATAAAGATAGGAAACCCAAGAAATAATTTCAAAATATTATTTTCTCATTGATTTTGGGATTATAATTAGGTAAACCCTCTAAAAAATTTTAGGTCCTAAGGTGTAAAAATCCAAGTTTGAATATGATTAAATCTTACACAATTCATCTTTGGCATTTAAAACTTAGTTTTTTTCATGCCTTAGTTGTTTTCAATTTTTATTGAAAAATTTTCAAAAAACTAATGCCAAGGGGATGAAATTTAATATCATGATTTTTTTTGGTGCACTAAAATAAACTTTCACATTTAGTTACATATTCCTAAGAGTTGTTTATTTTATGCTTATTTGTTGAAAGTTATTTATTTTAGCAAAATGAGTGACATGTGTATGCTCTCCCCTCATCCCCTTTAGGGAACTCAGGTTACCAAAAACACTCATTATTTTCCTTTTTTTATTTGTTCCAAAAGAGTGAAAAAAAAAATTCAAGGCCCTCCCCAAATCTGTATGGTTTGGGTGACCCCAAGACAACCCTAAAGCCTTTTCACTTGTCTTTATTTTTCATGCATTTTGGCTTGTGAGAAGCAGTTCATCACCTCCTCATGGGTTCTCTAGGGAATATTTAACCAAATAATTCATATATTAGAATAATTTTAACCCCATTAAATATTTTAGTATATAAATTGAGCTGGTGAATCACTAGGATGGTAGTTTAAGTGGTTAAATTATCTCTATTAGTGACTGTTGAGCTCAAAACATATGATCAACTTGGACATCACACTACACTGAGCAAGTAAAGGATGTAGTGGTTGTGAAATTGATAAAAACCTTTAAAATAATATAATAAACATGGATATAATTGATGTGAGAATATCTTACATTTTCCACATTTGGGACCATCTATAAAGGAGTAAAAATTTATAGTTTAAAACAACCCCACTTGTTGTAGACATACTATTGATGTAAGGTGCATAGCCCAAAGTTATATGTCATAATAAAAACTATTGAGAGAAGATGGGGCCTATAAATCTACTTTTCATGCAATTTTACATTTTTTATTAACAATTAAAATCCTCTCAAGAATGAGTATATTGATAGAATTTGATAGTAATATGCAAAATTGTTATTTTTAGGATTTATGACATTGCACTTAGAGGTTTGTGTCATTTTATCCTTTTTTGAATGGTTTTGAGTCAAAATATTTATATTTGTTTACTGTACCACATCAAAATGAGTCTTTTTTTGCATCAATACTTTATTTGAGGAGGTGTTACACCACCCATTTGACACCATACCTTTGCGTTAGTCTTTTGATAAATCTTATTTGTGTGTGTCATTTGATTGAAAAGGGTGTAATTAAGTCACCCAATTCATTTCTAATCTTTTTATTTGAATTATTAAAACCAAATCATTGATTACATCTTTAGAGTGTGATAAACTTTTTACACTACTTGAATCATTTCAAATACTTTTTATCTTGTGTCCCAAAATTCCCATTTTAAAACCAATGCCATGTGTGACTTTTGGATCTATACCTAGTGATGTTATATTATCCATTCTTATCTAACTTTTTGTTTGTTCAAATAATACTAGTTTTCCTAAGTTGAGTTTGAAATTAGGCTTGCCTAGTCTAAATCCAAACATTGATTGATTTCTACCCATGTCCTATGTAATTTTGGCCTAGACATAGATCTTTCTCTTTTGGGTTGTGTAACTTAGGCCAATTATTTATTCAAAAACTATTGTTTGTACCTAGATTTAGGGAAAATAGCCTATCTTCTATGTGGATATTATTTCATGCCTTATACCAATTAACTAAATTCATGTTTAAATCCAAATACCTAGTTTATGCCAAAGTGCTTCAAATTTGTTAAATTAAATATCTTACCTTGTTTTGTTTAAAGTCTAGATTTTGTGACTTTTCCAAAAGACTTAGCAATACCTATTTTGATCCTAGATTTTGGGCCTTCTCTAAAATACCTAGCAACATTTTATTCTTTAAAATTAGATTAGACTTGTTTGGGACACTTTATACCTAAGTTTGGCATTTCAATTTTATTCATCCACTTGACTGTTAGTGTAAGAGATTTAACTTTAGACATTTGATGTTAGACTATTTTAGACCAAGTTTTAGCACAAACCATTTTGGAGATACAACTCCACTTTTTAGACCAAGTTAGACTATGTTTGTACCATTTATACATTGAACCTTATTATTTACTATTTGTATAACTATAAGCCTTTTTATGAAATTTTCACCATTGATTTGGATATGTCTCATTACATTCATAGTCAAGCCATGTAAAATCTAAGTTATGATAATGTGGTCACATAAATTAAATTTTATCAATAACCCTATGGTGAAGGGGTGGTTTGTGATATGGATCCTCATCCTCCTTACAATACTCATTTTGGGGATTGAAGATAATATCCTCAAGAGAAACATATAATGATACCTTATTTGGGCTGATTAACATACCAAGTTTTTCATTTCATGCCTAATATTACATGATCCCCCACTTATACCATTAACCCTTGTTTGAATTGTGAAAGCAACTAAGCTACAAAACATCCAAGCATTACCATTTTGGGACCTTATTCTTTATCTCATAATAGAAACCAAGATTTTCAATGCCCTACCATTACTAATCTAAGACCTTTTACTTTGGCTCACGATAGAAACCAAGCTTTATGATTGCATACAATTACCATTTTAGGACCTCATCCTTCTGCTTGTGATAGTAACCAAGATTTGTGATGCCTACCATTACCATTATAAGACCTCGTCCTTTATATTGTGATAGAAACCAAGATTTATAAATCAATACCATTACCATTCCAATCCCTTCCAATTATGTTAGCTCATTATCCCAACAAATTTATGCAATCATGACTAGATGAGTAATAGTTACCATATTAGGCTAACAACCAATCTTTGTTAAGCCCATCTTAAATGAGACTATTTACAAGGGGATCATTATCAAACCACTAATCATAATTCAACCAATACCAACCATGCCCCACTTTATAAAACCAATGCCATTCTTTGAGACACAATAAATCCAATCAATACCTCTCCAACTGAGCCAATCATTTGAAGACCAAACTATATTTAAAATTGGTATTTTATAACTTAGTGTAAACCAAGGCTAAGATAACCAACCAATCAATGATGTTTTTATTTAAACACCTATTTGTGACAAGATAACCTATAATAGATCACTTTTCAATCCTTTACCTATTGTCAAGGCATCTTACTCTGATAATCCAGTCTTTGTTGAGTCACTTTTTAATGATTATAACTACCTTTAGGAAAATCATTATATCGACCACTATCATGTTCTTAAAGATCCTCCCTTTGACAACAAAATTTCTTTTTAGTTATCTCTTAACATTTTTCCCATCATTGAGGAGTCTCATTTTGACAAGCCATTCTCTGTGAGGTCCTTCTTAGTTGAGCCTATTTTTAATGAGCCCATTATGCTATCAGAGGTTGTTACATGTCCAATACCAAACATTCAATAAGACATATTTGTATCAGCATCCACATTAGATGAAGAATAAACATTGAAGTTGAGTTCTATTCTTGAATCAACATTAGATTTAACATCAACCAAAAAATCAATGTCACTATCCACATCAGATTCAAAGTCCTTTGAGTCAAAATCAGATTTAGAATCTGAATACCTTCATGGTTGTTACAACATTGGTTATACATTCTTTGTAGATCAATTTTCATATATTTTTGATCCTTATATATTTTCAAGGATGATTAATTCAACATCAACACAATTTACCCTAGTATATTCTATGAGAATTATGATGCCTCTTTTCATTGAATTATGATTTTGCATGCCATTAACACCACCCAACATAGCCATTATATTGACATTCCACCTTCCACAAGTGTCGATTGGGATCGATAGAATCACAAATTGTTGAACTACATCCGTGGTGACATATCAAGTGAATAATATCAAGGGCACTAAGACCAAATTCATGTAGAATAAGAACATTCTCCTAGTGAAACATTTTTGTAGGAGTTAAGGAGAAATAAAAGTCAAAGCTCAACATCTTACATGAAACTTTTTTTGAGGTGTTAGAGGATAATCAAAGTCAAAATTCAATGTTCCCTAGTGAAACCTTCTTGAAGATGCTATGGAAAAATCAAGACAAATTCATTGGTGAAAACATTGTCAAGGTACCAATAGCTAAGCACAATAGTTATTCACTACTATATGAAAACATTATCAAAGATAAAATCAATACAACTTCTAATATAAAAAATAATCAAATGGTAGCTACTCACAGGCCCATATAATCAAAAAAATTTATGGTCATATCAAGAACATATTCAAAAGTCTTTGGCCCCATCATAAATATAATTATGTCAAATGCAAAACTAACAACATTGTATGTGCCTAAAAATCCCAATAATTATACATTCCATTATCATCCACCTTTACATTTCTAAATTAGACTGATCAACCAATCTTTGTCTATATTTACCATCCTTGGCTGCACTTTCCTTTGTAGAGGCTATAGAGATATCTTGTCTCAATGTTTGAAAGAAACATAATCAATGAATAATTAAGATCACAATAAAATTATTGGAATCCAAATATGCAATGGGTTCTTAACAGAGTAGCTATTTAGAAGAGGTGTGGGCTAGCAATTTACAAAAAATTGACTATTCTAGTTGTCTCATATGTTGATCAAGATGTGCATCTCCACATCAACAAGATGAACAAAAACATTTACTTTGATATAACTATTTACCTTTCTTTTTTCATTTAAGTTGTCATTTCCTTGCCATTTACCTTATCATTTCCATTTGCCAAACACTCTTGTCATTATTTTATACCCTACTATTTACCTTACCTTATCACTTGGGGGAAACCCTATTACCATTATAGCTAATTGTCATAACATCACCATCGTTGAATAATGACATACTTTATGCCATTATACCATACCATCCATATTGGACCAAAGATTTTATTAACCTACCTTACCTACCCCCTTTCTAAAAATTGACTTACAATCTCCTTGAGAAATATAAAGCCTCCAAATCCAAAAACATTTGTCCTATTTAAACTTAATCATTATCCTTGATCCACCATACTAGGGTAAATAAATTATTATTTCTAATCCATTCCACTACCATTGGGGGTGTGACCTTCCCTTTCATATATCCTTAATTGGGGGCACTACCCATTTATCATTCCATTGAGCCTTCAAATGCAGGTATTGACTTGGCAGCTAAAAGGATGTTTTCTATTGCTTTTAATTTCAAGCTTTTCCATGTGTTTATTTGATTTATTTGTTTATTTGATTTCATTTTTGTTCATTGAATTAGTCTATATGTGTTTTTTGGGTGATTCCTTATGCATTATTCTTCAGTATATCCATATTCATACATCAACATTATCATCATGGTTTTTATTATTCATGCATTATTTTCAATTATTTATTAGATCAAGAGTTAGTCCTTATGTATATTTTAGCTAAGTTATCATGATGTTTTATATCATGATGAATACCATCACATGTTATAGCCAAAATCAGCTTAGGAAATCTTACAAGTAATGGATCCATAAAAAATTATCCTGGTAACCTTGGCAAATCCTCCCACTATCCTTGATTGACTCAACTTATTAAACATTCTAGTTACATCAATGTTAATTAGGATAAACATCTCTAAATTGGTAGGTATGACTAAATAGTTCATAGTGATCAATTATTTTTCTTTTATTCTATTCCTCATTCCATTTTCTCCCACTCTTGGGTGAAATACATTGGCCTGAGGTCTATTTTGGCTATGTAAGCAATGCTTGGATAAATGACATAGCTCAAGTTATCTCAACCACTTTTATTCTTCCAATCATCTTTTTCATCACTTTTTACATGCTTGTGTGCCTATTTTTTTGTGGCTTCTTTATTCATTAGACCATCACATCTATGTTTTCATCCTCTCATAGTTAATATGTATGTTAGGTTATATCCTGATTTATGCTTGCCAATCTTCCCTACTAGGGCCCAACCAAAAATATTTATTCAATCTAGGTCATCTTAATGATTATAATTTCCTATGGGTAAATCATTATGTTGACTCATCTACACTAATGGATCATGTGCCTATGCCACTGATTATAACCACCTTTGGGTAAATTAGTTATTCAACCTTTGTTACTAATTATAACCATATTTGGGCAAATTAATACTTTTCAAATCAATGCATGCAAGAATTATCTCAATTGGATTAATCTCACCCATGGGTTAATTTTTTTATTATTCTTTTTTATTTTTGATGGATCATCTATCAATTATATGTGTCAGTTACTCCCTCAATGGGGCATCATTATAGGATTCCCAAACATTATTTAGAGCTTCTAACATCCTTTTTCATTATTTGAGAATATGTTACTATGCTTATATCTTGTAACATATTCACAAACAAGGGAGAACTATAAACACCTTAAACTGGCCACAACTAGCTTCTTGACCAAACCTTAGACTAATTCTTACCAACTATTGTAAATTAAGCCTAAGAATCACTAAATGCCATAAATTTTCTTGTGCATCATTCATGAAAGCTAAGAATCATGTTAAGACTCCCCAATTAAGGTATTCTATTGTATACAATAATAACCTCTCATGGATTCATCCTAATCACCTTGTGGCATCACAAATGTCAATTTGGCCTATAGACATATTAAGTGGGGCACTTGCACACTTAAATAAATATTGAAAGATATAAAAGGCTAACTAGGATCAATTATCTAATTAAACAAGATTAAATGCCTAGTTGAATTATACATTTGAAATTAATGAGTATCTAAAAAAGAAAATCCCAAAATTCACAATATCCAAGCCTTTCATCATTTCCTTTATGATTTGTCAAGATCTTTAAAAATATTCTAAAATATCTAATTTGAGAACCATGCTTAGTAATTGAAAATCATAATTGCTTAACAACTATTAACTCTACTAGAGTTAGTTTTAACTTATTAAGGGTTCGTATGAACCCATTCCAAGACTAAATTCAACCTTGAATCATCTTGGGTGAGAGTTAATTCCTAAGAATATAAATATTATTGATGCCTAAAACTCTTGCTTTAGGTGAATAACCTTCTACAAGAAGCTTTATATATGTGGGACTCAAATACAGTCTATAAATCAACCTCTAGGGCTTTAAAATTTGAATCTTAAAATTAATTTGTGGGTGGAAAGGGATAAAAAGAAAATATAGATAAAACTAAAATAAACTAAGGTGATGCACTAAGATATTTAAAGTATTGACCTATAATTACATGAAATATATTGAATCTTCAGATTCCATATACTATTAAAGGAGCATATGCATGAATTAAAGCCTATAATGTAAACAAGAATCAATATGATAGAAACGAAAAAATGGAAATAATAAATAATGATAAATATTCACTCAGTTTGAGATAGAACATCACATCCTCTTCATGTTGGGTAGAAAAACACCATACAAAATACCAATGGCATAGTATACAGTACAATCCTTTCCTACAAGGGGCACCTAATAAGGTCTTAGAATATAAAACAAAACTACTTACTAATTATATTTTAGAATTAAATATTATTACAATGGCTGCTCTAGTACCAAAATAATTATCTAAAAAGTATCCCTTTCCAAAAGAAATGAGCTTTGAATATATAAACATCATGGTCTCACAAGGAAGTGAAACCTAGAAATAGGTACTCATTCTCATGATGAGGCTATAGTAACTGAATGAGGATATCTAGCTCATGAGTGTATTTATTCTTTAGAATCCCATATATGGTATAACAAAAACACCCATAACACTTAGAAGAAGCATTGTGATGCCATGTGTCTATCTCTTAAACTACCTCTAGAATGTTGTTGGAAATGGGGGTCCATCTGCTTCGACCAATGGTAAAACTCCTAGCTCTAAAAAAATAAAATTAAATCAAATAAGTGTCATTTCACCATTGGAAGGTTCTCTTCCTCTTTATACAAATACATGGTGGGTCCCCTTTTTAACTCTGCCAACCAATGTCACAACCCTAAGACTTGACAAAAAAAAATTTGTTCTCAAGGAGAATCATGATACCACATGGAAATATGGTGATACTCATATAAAATTTGAGCATTCCTTTACAAAAAATAAGCATAGGGGCACCATGTGGAAAGTCTACATTCTTCTTTTTAACTACAAAGTGGGCCTTACCTATTACTTCCTCAACCAATGGCACTGCTTGAAATCCTAAAAAAATAACTTACCTTGGATGAGTACCTAGTTATTCATGGAGAGCTAGTGATATTCCTAAGTGAAATAAGAACCTATTCATGATAAATGAGCATTAGGATACCACATAGAAGCTATAGAAGGAATCCAAGACTTAACTAAAAATATAAAGGGGATGCTGGGAAAAGATAAGGTCAAAGCACAACTTTCAAAATTCACCAAGCATGTCTGAGACAAAAATTTGATTACTTGAAAAAAAATATGGATTAAAATCTATATTTCATGGTGACTTATAGGGGAATCCACCCACAGATGGAAAAACACAAAATTCTATTTTTAAACACTACTAGAAGTAAAATGCAAAAAAGGAAAGGCCCACAAAACTTACAAGTTTTGAGGAGAAGCCTCTAGAGGTGTCCACTCTTCCTCCTCATAGCCTCAAAGGCTTTGCCCAAGTAAATTATCTCCTTAAAGGAGATAATTCTCAGGCCTTGGACTATTACCAACATCTAGAAATTTAGCTAGGAAATAGGTTATAAAATTGTATCCACCTTAGAGACACTTGGCACTTGATCGAGAGCCACAAAAATGGCTAGTCATTCTAATTTTTCTCTATTGTATTTTTTATTTTATCCTTTAGGAGGATGGCATTGTATAAAAATAATGAAGAGGGGACTCCCAACTAGACCATTTATTTGATGCACCCCTTTCATATCCTAAACTACCTTTTCTAAGGCATTAAGAAATGCCTTGCATTTTATTATTGCCTTATTATGCTTAGAAACTCATTTAACTTCACCATTTCCTACCTTTGGTCAACCACCCTTGATTCTTGTAGTGCCCTAACCATTATTATATAAATCTTATGATAAGGAGATATGAGTCCTAAACCTTAGGGGACATGAAGGAAAAAACTTGGTATATAGATACACTTACCTGGGAACTCAGCCATTACAATTCTATGATGAACTTGAGCACTTGCTTCAAGTTAGTATCCACCTTCTTTATTATCTCCCAATAATATATATACAACTACTGGACAATGGGGAGGATCCCTATGATCTAGGAGTAGGTGGTAAGGTCATTTTTCAATTATAGTATCTCTTGGTCCTCAGTGAAGGATTCCTATTACATCTGATGCTATAATTATTTTTGCATGCTTGTAGATATAAGAGATTATTATAGTTTTTCATGAGATATACTTATTTATAATGTATTTTATTCTCCCTAGTCTGCATCTCCTTCCTTAAGCCGTTGATTTTGGCCTTTAGATCTGTAACCTAGATCTATGGTTGGGCCCTTTGATTGGTGTCCACTTAGAAGCTATAATTAGTGACACAACTCTATAATTTGAACCTCATTTTTGAGATCTATATGTATTTTTGATTGGCCTTGGTTTTTAGGTAGTTGACCATATATTTCACACTTACAAGTTCCATTGTTGTCTTCTCCAACTAACATCCTACTTTGATATAGTTTATGGTGACGGACTTATGTGCTTCCTCCATCGATTCGACCCTATCAGTGGGCCTAGCTTTGTTGAAGTTGAGGCTGATGGTGTGTATTGATTAGTCCCCTAGTAACATATGTTTTTGGGTCTTGAATACTTGGGGTGACATGTGTGCAATCATTAGAGATTATTGCATTGGGTCAAATAATGATTATATGTGAGGCACTATTGGGGCCTTGGCCTATTTTTCTCTTTTCTTCTATGTCTGGGCCACTTAGGATTTTCTACTAGCCTTAATATACTGAAGAAACTACTCTTATGATTAAATATTTTCCCCTAAAAATGGGGATCCTTATGGTATCCTAAAAGGAATGGTCACTTGTTATTGTGAAACAATAAACATTGTTCCTCTAGAGATGAAAAGGTAATGAGTTAGGGTGGAAGGAGAGTAAGGTGGAAGGCCATGAAGTGGGGTGGAAGGTTATTTCACTACAATGGATGTTGATGAAGTGGATGAGGGTGGAGGAGTGAGAAATGATGTAAGGGAGGTGATTGGATACGTGGAGGAAAGTGACACAAATGAGGTGATAAGTTGGATAGTTGAGAGAGGTGTAAGCTCAATGGAAACTATGGAGGGTGAAGAGGAAGTGAAGAATGAAGAAAAGGTGGAATAAATAGCTAAGAAAATCATACTTTCATTTTTAGGGGCTCAAGGGAGAATTGGAAGCTTACACCCTAGATTCGAGCTGAGATGACCCCACCTCAAGATACCCTAAAGAGACCTATTTATACTGTACATCATTCTAATATGGATAAAGAGGTGATGGCTATATCAAATGCCTCTAAAACAAAAAACATCCTCTTCCTTATTTGGAGGGGTGTCCTCCTCTTCTTTTCCTAAGGTGTCTTCCTCTTCTTCTTCTTTGATTAAGAACTCTTCTTCTACTAGAGCCTCCTCCTCAAGGTGCTCATCCTAGAGGTTATAAAATGTCTCATCCGTATCCATGTCTTCAAAATTTAGTCCTATCTTATTGATTTATTGCCTATATTTCCAATAGGTGTCTATTTTATCTTGTCTCCAGTCCCTTTGGATGAGTTTTTCCCTCTATCCTTTTATCAATTTCTTCATGGGATCAAACTACCAGACTACATCATAAAAGGACTCCAATGGATTTCAAGTGTCTGATGGGATCTTGGACATATCCATGTAATAATTGATATTATATCCACTAGTGACCATTATTTGAGGTATGGCCAAGGTTTATGATTAAATGAGGTGATGGTCTTCAAGGTGATTATATGACCAACCAGGTCATAGTTCCATTTGTCATCAACCTAGTTGATGCCAAGCTCTACAAGCTTGAGTGTAAGTAGGCACTCCTATGACCTCTTTACCACTATGATTCCCCCTCTTGAGAAGGGGGCATCATATAGGGCCTTCTTCTTTTGGATTACACCATAAACTAAGTTGATAGCATTGAGCTAGCAAGCTATTTCCAAGGCTAGGTCCTATTTGTGAGTAAGCACAGGACAATAATGGATCCTTCTTGAATCCATGCACTCAAATAAAGGTAAAATGGGACCTAAAGATCTAGCCAACTAGAATTCTACCACTAGATAGACATGACCTCTAGTTTTATATCATTCTAAGGGAGATGACTTCTTAGTTGAGATCAATTAAGACTAGGGATAGGAAGGACTCTGAAAATTTGTAGTAGTCCTACATGGAAGATAAGATATGGGTCTATGCAAATATGAGAATCACCATTTTAGGATGGGTGATTATCTCAATGGAGTTGAAGGTGAAGTATGAAGAGAAGAACTGAGAGTTTTGATATAGTATCAGGTGGAAGAGGAAGAAGGAATACCTAATGGTATTCAATGTTAAGAAGTTTACCATCTCATTGTGTATGGTGGTGGTGATGGCATCCACAAAGTCCATCCTTTAAACCTTTTCCTTTCTCACCATCCTTAAAATGAAGACTACCTCCAATTATAAATTGATGATGTGAGCATTTGCGTCCATCCTAAAGATAAACACCAACATAGAAAGGGCATCATTCATTTCCTATATCTCAAATCTCATGAGAGCGATGGACATAGGAGGTAATTTGGTGTAGTTTCTCTTGAAGGCTAAATTAATGAACTTTATCTTATGGACCTGGTATTCTAAATATTTTATAAGCTCTCTATACTACAAATGTTAGCATTGGGGTCACTTGGGAGTTGGATCATCTCACTTATTATGTCAAACTAACATCCACTTTTATGTGGTTATTACTTGTAATAATGCTAGTGATGGCATCATATATGTATGTGCATAAAGAAATAATCTTTGAGTATGGGTACATAAGGGGAACCATGTATTGGGACAATGTGGAGTTATAAATATTGTACCTGAATCACTCATAGTCATTACTTTGAACCTTTTTGATCATTTGGGCCTAGGTGCCCTCGCTCAGGCTCTTTGGGGTTTTTTTTATCAATTTGGGATCAAAGATCCCATCCACATAATCTAGGACTAGTAAAGGGTCCTTGTAATGCCCTTTGGTGACACTTTTGACATTTGGCACTTTAGGCCGTAGCTAAGAGAAAGTGAAAACATATGATTTACTTACTTCATATTGTATGGGAAGGTCATTATGACCACCTGACTGATAGGTTCTCTACTTCCTCAAATGCTTTTCACTACCAGATGAGGACGTAGAAGCTTTTATCTTATGAATTATTTTCATAAATAATCTCATTTTTGGAGGGAAATAATGGATATCAATTTATATTCAAAATAATCACAATCCTTTCTTAATTTTCTTGGTTAAATTTTCTCTACTCAAGATGTTTTGATCAATCACTTAATGCTCTTGAAATATCTTAGGAGTTTAAGTGTTGGGCCTGATTATGAGGGAGGTATTTATAATCCACTCCTAGTGTGATCATCATGAAAATTTTGAATTTGGGTGCTCCATAAATTTTAAAGGAAACACACATGCTTGAGGAGTAACTCACAAGAGATTTTGAGATGATCCTCGTGGGGGATCATGCAATATAGAGTGTCTAACATTAATGGTAGGAGGAGTGGGTAGGTAATGTTCTTTAAGAGAATATTTTAAAAACAATAAGATCCATGGTGTAGACACTTGGTAATGGGATGAACCACTTGTGACAATAATAGTTATTTTTAAAGGGAAAAAATAACAAATAAAGGAAAACAAACCAACAAAGGGAAATAGTAAAAAAGAAAATAAACCAACTAACTATATACAAAGGGAAGGACAATAAATTAGTTGAAGTGTTTTAATTTGATTCCATTAAATGGAATACCTAATGTATTACCTTATTCATCCTCCAACTTGAATGCATTACCTTACTTATTGTTAATGATACAAAATGGACCCTTTCATAAGGAATCAAACTTTCCATATTGGCCTAGATTTGTGGTTCTTTGGTCATATTTTAAAACCAAGTCTCTAGGCTTGAAACCTAGGTCAAATGCTTTCTTGTCAAACCATTACTTTATTACCTTTTGTCATGTGACCTTGGTGTTACTAGCCTATTCTCTCACCTCCTAGAGGCTAAGAAATTCTACCAATATAACCTCTATCACTCTATTCTCCATAATCTAAACAAATTTTACTAGTTGTAAGGAGGGAATCTATATTGAAATAAGCATGGTAACCTCTTTCCCATATACTAGTTTATATAAGGATGTCTTTAAGATATACTTAGGAGTAATTCAGTCAACCCATAGAGTTGCCTTGAGATGCATATGCCACTCCTTTTATTGCTTTATACCCATCATCTTGATCAGCCTAATGAGATTCTTATTAGTTTATTTAGCCGACCTATTTCCTTTTAGGTAGTAATTAGATGAAGTCTTCAATAAAATGTCATTTTTAAATGTAAATTTTGAAATCTTAGAGCTAAGCAAGGATTTTGCATTATCTAAAATGATCATTTTAGGTGGGCTGAACCTTGCTACTATCCCTTCCAAGAAGTTTAGGACCATGTTTTCAATTGCCTCCTTCATTAAGGTTACTTCAGTCCACCTTATGAAGTCATCAATGGTTATAAGTATCCATTTGTGTCATGTGAAGGGTTCATCAGTCACAATTGGGTTTAATGGTATGGATGAATTCTTTTGCTTCCCTATGAATAACTAGCATTATTGGTATTTCTTGATTGCATGATGGCAATCCACAAATAAGGTTGGCTAGTAGTATCCCATGCACATGATCTTGGTAAAGGTGGTCTTTGCTGATAAATGTGTACTCGAAGGAGTGAAATGTATACCCTATAGAATTTTCTAAGCTTGGTGCTTTTTGATGCATCAAAGCATATCTCTATCAAGGTTTATCTTGAACAAAACTCCCTAGACTAGTGTGTAGCTAGCCCATTGAAATAGGTAGAATCATCTTTTGTGTGTGGGGAGACCATCAAGATATCAACTAGTTTGAATGAAATGGGTTTTATTAGTAAACCAAGACCCATTGGTTTCATATTGATTTAGAAGAACTACTTTAAATATGTCCTACTCTTCTATCAAGGAATCTATACATTAGGCTAAGTATTCATAGATCCCTCTTCCTCAAATCACTTTAGTTAGCCTAAATTCAACATCATATTATAGGATCCTAATGATCCAATTGGTCTTATTATATATGATCTCTCCTTCCATTATGTATCTTAGATGCTAGAATACACCACATACACCTGTATCTTGCCCCTTGCCACTAGGTTCTTAAACTTCTTAAGACTTTTGACAATGGTGAAAGCCTATTTCTCAAAAAAATGTACTTAACCTCTTACCCATGAAATGTTATTGAATATAAAGTAATCAGGTGCACGCTTTCTTCTCCTTCCTTTTGAGTTAACATAGTTGTTAGGCTATGTTCGCTCCCATAGACATACATGATGAAATCTTTAGAGAAGTTAGGGTTGACTAGCATAAGGGTAGTGGATATCTCATCCTTGATTTTTTTTAATGCTATTCTTCTTTTAGGTGTCTATTTAAAAGTTTGGTCTTTCTTCAACATTATTATGATTGGCCTTACCAATCCTGTGAAGCTGAATATAAACCAACTGATCAAATGGATCTTTCCTAGGAAAGATTAGACCCTTTTATTATTGATTGGTAAGGTCAAATCCATGATAGCCTTAACTCTATTTGTATTGATAGAGATGTCTTATTTAGACACTATGTATCCTAGAAGCTTGCCTTGAAGGAATCTAAAAACACATTTTTTGGGCTTAAGAGACACCCCAACTTCTTGGCACTTTTGGAAGATCTTTTCTAGGTGGTTGAAATGGTCTTCCTTCTTATTGGAAAACACAGTGAGGTCATTCAGGTAGATGAGGATGATCTTATTGATCATGCATTTAAAATCTACATCCATATCTTCTTGAAAATTGGACCCTATATTTGAAAAGATAAAAGGCATCTTCACATATGTGAAGGTTCCCCACTTTGTGGTAAAAGTGGTCTTATGCCAATCCTCTTTACTTACCCATACTTTGTTGTAACCATTAAACCCAACTAGTAGAGAGAACATTTCTGCACTTGCTACCATTTAGAGGATCTATTCAATAGAAGGAAGGGGTAAGGATTGCTTAGGGATGATTTGTTCAAGTTTTTGAAATCCAATCAGAGCCTAATCTATCCATTTTTATTTATTACTAGAACCAAGTTAGATACCCAAGTTGAATTTTTGATTGGGTATATGATTCATGAGTCGATAGATTTACTCAACTCTTGAGCCATGAGAGACTCAATTTTTGGGTTTATTAGCCTTTAATTTTTTCAAACAATATTGGCCCCTTCAACCGAATCTATGGTGTGTTGGATGACCTTTCAGACATACCCATTCAAATCATCATAGGTCCAAGCTATCACCCCTTCATACTTGTTTCAAAAGTAAATCAATTGCTCCTTATCTCTTTGGGAAACTTATTTTCCCACTTTCAATATTATTCTCTCTCTAACATCAAGCTTGGAGTAGTCACCTTTATCTATGATAAACTTCTATCTATCATTCTTAGCATCATTGGAGTTTTATAGATTTTTGAAGGTGATCAATCCTTTAGGAATCTTTTTGGAATTTAATTGCATGATCTAATTCCCATAGGCCTTTTCAAACTTTAGTTATAAATAATCTACAAATATATGATTACTATATAAATATGGCAATCTAGGAATAACTCTCAAACACTTGCCAATTCTAGTCATTATCAGGCATGGTGGATCTGATGATCACCCATACTACTTTCTCATTGGTAAGTACATCTATTACTAGATCAAATTAGGATTTGATTATTTCCATCATATCCACCTAAGAATTTATGGTCCTAAGGATGCTCTAAATTTTGAAAGCTTTAAATGCTTTGGTCAAATCTTATATCTTATGGTGGTAGGACCTCATGCAGACAATTTTTCATAGCCACGACCCCTCTCACTTATCTTACCACTAATTTATAATCACCCAACACTTTTAGTTACATTATACCCATGCATTTGGTGAGGCTAAGGCCATTGAATAGTGATTTATATTTAGAATCATTATTCATGTAGGTAAACTAAAATTAGAAGGATTTTAGGGTATCTTTTCATAACATAGACACTAATTAGATGCCTACTCTGGAACCAATTTTGTATTTCACACCATCAAAATGTAGAGTCCAAAAATTAAAATCACTTTTAGGTTGTTTTCTTTGATCCTCCTTCTTCATCACCTTGCGGATGACCTAATTTGTGTCATGGATTACATAGGTCCTAAGGCTAGTGGCATCAAAATTTGTGAAATGATCATTCTAAATAAATTCATTGATGATGACTTCTTCCTCCAGACCCCTGTTATTTGTCACTCTTTTTTCTTTAAGGATTTATATGTAATATGTTCCCCTTTTGAGAAAGAGGTGTGCATTGCTTCAAATTTCATCATATAATCATCTAGTATGTGCTCTAGATGAAATGGCTCAGAAAACACTTTCAACTTCTATATGTATTTGGTCTATAGTATTAGATGGGAATAGTCCAAATATAGGTATCTACCTATATTGGTAGTGAAATCTCTAGATAGACGTAGCCCAAATACTAGTGGTATGTCTATCACTATGACCTCTTGAGGAACTATAATGCTTAGATAATAATACAAGGTAAGGGGAAGAGTCCTAATGATACCTATGGTTTAACATTTCTTCCCATCTAATTACATTAATCCTTTATTCAAAGGTTCATACTACAGTTGCAGTGCATCAATGATCTACTTAAGCATCACCATGGTGCTTAAACCATAATCAATCATGGAATTGTGTAAAAACTTCTTCCCCATAATAGGCATAAAATAAAATGGGGTATGTTTTATCTTACTCACCCCCTCTTTAGAGTTTATGAATGTGGATGGTGCTTGGCGTTGTGCACTCATGATAGCTTTTTTCCCCTTTGTTTGTGCAAGCTTTACAATCAATTTTCCTCATGTGGTCTTCTCTCAGTTATCCAAGGATTCTTTTATAATATAATTCTACTTAGGGATAGATAGGAGTTCCCAAAGATAAATTTTGGATGGATCTTTCTTTAGTTGTTCTACCACATTGTATGACCCTAGAGGTGGGACTTTGGGGTCTTTTACCTTGTTTTTCACTACATCACCCCATATTTGATATGTCAGGAGTGATGGTTGGGGTACTAAACTATTATAAAAATTAACTTTAGGCCTTTTAATTGCCTCTTGGCTCTTAGATAATCTCATCTTGAAGTGAGTGTAATAGTTTGATTGGACTTGCAGAGCTTTATACAGGAGGACCTCACTCACATAAACTGCATCATCACCTTCTACCCAAGAGAAGAGTGCATATTCTAAGGTTAATTCCTTTTTTATTCTAAGTACATATCTTTAATTTGGGCCGTTATTAAAAAAAATTCAACCCTTGAGGACTGGTATTTGTAGGAAGATGAATTAGGTGTGTTCCCTTGTCTCCATTGTTCAAAAATATTCTACTCCAGATTACCTATTGGGAAATTTAAGGGTACATTCACATCATTACATGGAAAGCACCATGAATTTAAGTCATCCAAAAAGTTATTTTAGCTTTTGACCAACTCTCTATTTCAAAATTTTGAGACTATTTACAAATGATCGGGGACTAGGATGATTTGACTTGTGGGCCATGGTTGATGATTTGGTGCTTTATGATTTGATGTCTAGTGATTTGACTTCTACCTTTTTTGGTGTTGGTTATGATAATATGGAGCCCTCCTATTTTTGTAGATTTGATAAGAGGTATTTGGGGGAATATCCTACTACTTTTTGAGATTTATGATCTCAATTGAGAATATTCATAGGAAGTTCTTCATGTCATTCATCTCTATGACTATCATGGATGAAGAGGATGTGCTTGTTTGAGCTGATGGGTATAAATGGAAGGAGGTGTTTTTGAGGTGCTCATGACTTCTTATTGTGGTGGCATTGATATCTTTGGGAACATGGGAATCAGTGGCCAATAGGGAAGTTTCTTGGTTTTTGTAAGGTTGTTGTCTACTATAACTACAAGCTCATATGCATTAGGGAGTGTTTTCCATCTAAAGGATTGGATCATAACTATTATGTCCAACTTAAAGGATTTGAGGTAGAATACAATGGCCATACTTCTGGGTGGTCAAGCCACTATCAAGATATTTTACTATGTCTTATTGAACTTGGAGTGAAAATCTATAATATCTTCTTATGAGGCTCTTTTAATGGTGATCAACTTTTGTAGGAGAGGTGACCGGTCTACGTTCTCATTGTATCTCTCGAATAATATATTACCTAAGTCATTCTAGGTGGTGATGGAGTTGGGTGGTAGGAACTGGTACTAGTCAAGAGCTCACCCTTTGAAAGAGGTGTCTAGTAGCCTTAAATATATGTTCTTCTATGTGGCATAATGCATAGTATAGATGTTTGCAAAATATTGAATATTTTTTGTGATGTTTTTAAAATATTCCCATAAGAATTTAGGGAGTGCATTAAATTCATTAGTAGGTATAAGATACCACATAGTTGGGGATACTAGAGGGATGAATGGAATACCATTATTCCATGACACAAAATTCCTTGGTGGTCCCTAGATGACCATATATTGTGGTTGATGAATTGCACTTAATCATATGGTTTATTGACAAGTTGTATCTACCAAATGTGGTGATAACAAGCCTAGATTATTTGTTATTTATGACCTTGTAATGGGCTTATGGATCATATACTCTAACTTCTAGTCAAGTAAGCTAGTAGTTCATGTCCCACTAGGTGTGCCAAAAAAGAATAAATTATTGATGCTTAAAACTCTCACCTAGGTGAACGGCCTTCTATGGGAAGATTTATAGATGTGGGACTCAAATGTGGTTTATAAATCAACCTATGAAGTTTTATAAGTTGACTCTTTAAATTAATTTTGGGGGTAAAAAGGGATAAGAAGAAAATATAGATAAAACTAAAATAAACTAAGGTGATGAATCAAGATATTTAATTATAATTACATAAAATAACTTGAATATGTAGACATGACAAACTATTAAAGAAGCATAAGCATGAATTAAATCTTATAACATAAAAAAGAATCAATACTATAGAATTAGAGAAATGGAAATAATAAACAATGATAAATATTCACTTAGTTTAACATAGAACATCACATCCTCTTCATGTTGGGTAGAAAAAAACCATACCAAAACCCAATGGCATAGTATACAATACAATCCTTTCCCATTAGGGGCACGTATTAAGGTCTTAGAATGAAAATCAATTTTTTTTACTAATTATATTTTAGAATTAAAAATTATTACAATGATAGCTCTAGTACCAAAATCATTATCTAAAAATAGTCCTTTCCAAAAATAATAAGCTCTAAATATATAAATATCATGGTCTCACAAGGAAGTGACACCTAGAAATAGACACTCACGCTCATGATGAGGCCATTGCAATTGAATGGGGAAATCTATCTCATGAGTGCAGTTATTGCTTGAAATCCTAGATATGCCACAATAATGACACTTATACGATGCCCACAATGCTTATAATAATCATCATGGTGCCATGTTTCTACTTTGAAACTTCCTTTGGAATTATATTGGAAATAGGGTCCTATTTTCTTTGACCAATGGTGTAACTCCTAGTTATGACAAAATAAACTTGGCCTAGACAAGCATCATGTTTCCATGTGGAAGGTTCACTTCCTTTTTATATAATTTCATGGTTGGTCCCATTTCTAACTCGATCACCCAATGGCATGACCCTAAGCCCTAACTAAATAAATTTTTCTCTCAAGGAGAATCATGGCACTAGGTGATGAGCTAGCAATAATCCTAGAGAACCCAAGCATTTTTTTTACAAAAAATGAGCATGGACACCATGTATAAAGTATATGTTCCTCTTTATAACTACACAGTGGGCATTGTATATTACTTCTTCAACCAATGGCACTACTTGAAATCTTAACAAAATAACCTACCTTGGATAAGCATCCAATTACCAGGTGGAGAGATAGCACTACTCCTAGGCAAACTGAGAACCTCTTTGTGATAAATGAGTGTTGGGATTCAACATGGAAACTAGGAAAGGAATCCAAGACAACTAAAAATACAAAGGGGACATGAAGAAAAGATAAGGTCGAAGCATAACTACCAAACTTCATCGAGCACATCTGAGACCAAAATATAACTACTCTAAAAAAATAAAATGTGGATTACAATCTACAAATACAAGACCACACCTCTTTATAAAAAAACATGGATATTATGGAGTTATTATGTAGGATTTTCTCTATGAGACCCATGTAAATAGTGTTACCATGCCCAAATTTTAATCCAATCAACATCAAATCCAATGTTTCAAGGATATAAGGAGCCAAGTAACCTCCACTATTAAAGACTTTTAGATTCACAAGCTAAGAAAGTCATTAAACAAAACCATTTGGAGCCCCCAAGGAAAGTAAAATAGTTATGTATTTTATTTTTTTGTTGTGCTTTCATTTAGTTTTTGTTACCTAATCTCTCCCTAGCATCTAGGCTAGATATGCTAGGATCTTAGTGTGTTCATTTCATTTGTTTTATGAGACTAACACAAGAATAACCTCCCCTCTATGTCAAATTCCTAGTTCACAAATAATAAGTTATCATTTAACACATTTAAACTATTACTCACCTTTTATCTAGACTTGCCTCTAAAACAAACCCAAGGATTCTACAGGTCCATCTAAGAAAAGCATGTTATTTGTGTAGGGTTTTACCCTCTAATATGTTGGGTGTGTTTTTAATTTTTTTAATCACATAACTTTAACATATTATTTATTAATTTATAATGTTAAATATCACACATAATTTATCTTATTTCAACATATGTGTATGTATGTATACATATATACATACATATAGATGTATATGTATATTTATATGAATACATACATACATACATCCACTCTCTCTCTCTCTCTCTCTCTCTCTCTCTCTCTCTCTCTCTCTCTCTCTCTCTCTCTCTCTCTCTCTCTCTCTCTCTCTCTCTCTCTCTCTCTCTCTCTCTCTCTCTCTCTCTCTCTCTCTCTCTCTCTCTCTCACACACACACACACACACACACACACACACACATTCAAACCACTTAGAAAAATAATATATAAATATCCACAAATAGAGGAATAATTCAAGAGAATTCACATCAAAGACCAAGCATAGACCCAAGCATCAAATCCTTCATACTTGTGACATTGTCATCATTTCTTGGTCTTTCATAATTTTCCTTATGCCAAAGGAGGTTATTAGACGACAATATTTTCATTATAAATTCTAGGGAAGAGGAAGTTCAAAACCCTCACATGACTTTTTCCATCCACACACCCAAAAGTATACATTTTGGCTTCATTCTTTGTATACTAGATATGTATTTTACAATCAATCCTTAATAGGTTCATGAATCCATTAATTTTTTTATTTTTACACTTTCAAAATATTTCAAGGATGATATTATTTTATTCTTCACATTCTTTTAAATAAATTTTAAAAGCAAATACATGCATAAAAATAAGGTGATACTACATCGGTGATAAAAATTATCTTGTAATGCCCTAGAAGGATGCACACACCCTTAAAGAGACAACCATAACTAAAATGGAATGTCATGATAGGTTCTATATAGGAATCACCTGCATAGTTCGTAAGTGTGTTTAGGAGAAAAGTACAATTTATATATTTTATGAGATAATTACACATACTTAGCAAATTATCATAGAATCTCAAATTTACAAAATATAAAAATTATATGATCATTTCATCCCACTTTTTCATTTACATTTAGTAGTATAGATTCATTGTGGCACTTGCATTTGTTCTATTTGTATATTATTAGATAGATTGGAATTATGTGCTTTCATTCATTTATGCTTATATATATTTAATTATAACTAGTTTATTATTATTTTTAGTAAATTAAAAATTAGGGTAAGCATAAATTGTAAACCCACAATGAACATTAATTCCTAATAATGTATATCATGATCCTCAACACACACACAAGCACACACACACACACACACACACACACACACACACACACACACACACACACACACACACACACACACACACACACACACACACACACACACACACACACACACACACACACACACACACACACACACACACACACACACACACACACACACACACACACACACACACACACACACACACACACACACACACACATATTTTGAAAATGTCTTGTACTATACACTCTCCTTGCTTGATTTTTCTTCACATGTTTTTTAATACACTTTGTTTGACACATTTAAAATAATTTAAAAATCTAAAAATAGTCATATATCAGATACATATATGCATGCACATGCCCAGTCACACACACACACACAATCTTAGTCATGTGATATACATCATGCATGTATACCTACAATAAAGATTTTTACATATCCATGTTTTCACATGTGATTCTCACAATATATTTTGATTAGGTGAAAGGTGGGAAAATATGGATATATGTGCTTATGTATACATTCATGCATAATGTTTACTAATTATTTATTACATAAAGTATACAATTATTAATTATTTACATGGATATATTCATGTTACTCTTTTCATATTAATACATTGGATGTGTAAATTTTACATGTTATCATCAAAATTTTATACCTTACCATAATTAATTATATTATTATGATGTATGCCTCTTTATTAAACTTGATTTCATTCTTATAATTTATATATTTCACCTGGAACTTGCCTTCTATTTGTATTAGTATTCTTCTATCCACTTGTTTCACATTTCTTGTTATGTTTCAATAGCCACGACCATTGGAATATTGATCCCATTCTTGTCACTTTATTTTTCCTTATCAATGATGAAAACATACTTATTGAGATATTTTTTCATATAATTATTTAAGTTATATGGGAAGCTTTATGTTTATTAGAATCCTCCTTATCTTAGTCTTCTAGTTTGTGAGTCTTGCTTATTTAATTTCATGTGTATCCCCATGATTTCCTATATTATTTGATTTTTTTTATTAGACATGTATATCTAAAAAACATGGTTTCTTACAAAATAATATCTATTTACTATGGGAGCATCATAAAAAATCATGATCCATATTGATTAGATCTATATACATATCTTTGTCTAAGGGAGAATTGTATTCAAGTATATTTATCATGGAAATATTGTGAATTTATTTGATTGTGAATTTATCATAATATACCCATGAGAGGAATGACACATGGTTTATCCTATGCATAATAATTTTAATAATAGTACACACACACACAAACACACACACACACACACACACACACACACACACACACACACACACACACACACACACACACACACACACACACACACACACACACACACACACACACACACACACACACACACACACACACACACACACACACACACACACACACACACACACACACACACACACACACACACACACAAAATTAGTTGGATATATTAATCACATGACTTTACTTACTACATTAGATTGAATTTCATATGCATATCATTTTTTACATATTGACATATAATATTTTCCATACACACATTATTCAGTTGATTATATTTTTCACACTACTATGGATGATGCACACTTTAATATGGGGGAATTTTAAACATTTATGTGTTTTGTTGGAATCCATTAGATACATTGATTTTAATGGTTCAAAATTTATATTCTATATCTTACAAATACATTTAAATATGATTGGTTACAAGTAAAAATTATTTTATTACCATATCTTATTATCTTTGAGAATTTATACATCAGGTGGTATGATATCTCTTACATATATGACATTAGTGGGATATATTAACCACATGACTTTCCTTACTAAATTATATTGGATTTCATATACATAGCATTGTTAACATATTGGCATAGATTATTTTTCATACACATTATTAACTTTATTAGATCTTTTAAAAGTTTGTACATGACGCATACTTTCATATGGAGAAATTTTACACATGTATGTGTCTTGTTGGAATCCATTAACTACAATGGATTATCATGGTTCAAAATTTATATTATAGATCTCAAATCCATAGATACGTTGGATTTTCATGTTCAAAATTTTTACTATATATCTAACACGTACATTGACATTTGATTGGTTACAACTAGAACTTCTTTTATTACCATGTCTTGTTGTCTTTGAGCATTTATGCATTGGGTGGTATGATATCTCTCAAATGTATGACATTAGTGGGTTATATTAACCAAATGCATTTCCTTACTACATAAGATTGGATTTCATATGTGTATAATTGTTTGCATATTGGCACATATTATTGGTCATACACATTTATTCACTTGATTATATATTTCACAAGTCTTTATATGATGCATACTTTCATATAAGGAAATTTTATGCATGTATGTGTCTTGTTGGAATCCATTAGATACGTTGGATTTTCATGGTTCAAAATTTAGATTCTAGATATTACACACACATTGACATATGATTGGTTACAACTAAATCTTCTTTCATTTCCACATAGTTTTTTCTTTGAGCATTTATACATCGGGTGGTATGATATCTCTCACATGTACATAATTATAATTTCCTTAGGACTAAATTTTTATTTGGTCTTCCCACATATTAAATTATAGCATATGGTCATTACACTTCAATCTTATCATAAATTTTAGAGATATATTATATATTTGGCTTCCATTATTATATTGATAGATCACGATACTCAGTATAATATTAATGCACTTTATTGTAATATGTTTATCATGATTAATATGAACATATCTCATATATTTACAAAAGGGGGTTGAAACATATAAACATTAAAAATAAAAAAATATTATCAAAATTCAAAAATACTAGAAAAATTCAAAATTATAAAACAATGGCAAAAGTTAAAATTCAAAGATATTGAAAAAATTTAAAAAAATAAAAAATTTACAAAATACCTAAAATATTAAAAAAAAATCTTTCTACATGTTACATGTTTAATTATAATATATATTTTCACTATCCATGGGCTACACATGATTTTTATAGTATTTTATTGAGTAGATTATATGAAAATTCATACGTTAAATGATACCAACTTTCACATTATGTGCCCACATATTTAAGAGTATATTTCATACTCAACATGTCATAGCTTGAGGTAATCTCCATATCAATGCATTTTTACAAGGTGATATTGTATTTCATTTCCATTTATCATATTAAGTTATATTACAATGATTATTACATCTTCTACTACTATCTAAATCTTATATCACATAGATACTCTACATTGTGATTTTTACATGATTACATTAGTTTTTTATGTGTGAATGATTGATTACATGTGCATGTGTTTTTTTTGTATGTCCTTTTCCATATGCTATCCTATTATCACTTGTCTTTTGAGTCTTTTATTTTGTATCATTTCACTTATTTTTCTTATCACTTACTTGGGTGTGGTCATTAATATTATGTGGTCCTAACACCAGTGCACTCTATTACTATACTATTATAGTTTCATGA
>JARHVA010003367.1:1780000-1805000 GCA_037957365.1 Torreya grandis
TAAGTCCTAATATTAATGATATAAGAATAGATACAATCTAAAAAATTCCCTAGATAAGGTGAACATGCTCTAAACTCATCCATGAAACTTATACCCAAGCAAAATAGACACCTACAACCTATCTATGAAGGCTGGTCTCAGTCAAGGGTTAATGAGGTTTTTGAAACTAAAATAAGAGAATGTAATAATATTGAATGAATAATATGTGATATAAAGATAAATAAAATGCATTATAAACTTTTAAAAACCATTTTCTCACATGAAGGCCTACAGGGAGGCCCTAGGTGCATGAAACATAATCCTACTAAATGGTTATTGAAAGGATAAGGTGTATGAATTAGAAAGTTGAGTTTTGACCTTATTTAAATATTATAGAAATAAAAATTTGTTTTTTGAATTTTTTAACCTTAAATAATGATTAAATAACCTGCAAACAAGTTTCAAGTTCCCAATATACACCTACAGGTCAGATAGTGAGCAAAGAGCATGGTTTGGTAAATTGATGATCTAGATCATGATTGCATGAGTCACAGGTATGGAATAATAATCATGAAGGATGTTAATATCTCACATGATATATTTCAAATAACTAACCTATACAAATAATGTAAATAGGGGTGTTATTAAATTAAAACTTAGTCATTTCCCTCTAACCCTACATGCAATTTCTCAAAAAACTCATTCTTGGGTTTTGAATCAGTTGGAGTGTCATCTCTCAGAGTTAGGAGCTAAAATTTTATGGATTTAATCCTAATGACCTAGGGTATCATATAAATAAAATTTTTCTTGGAGAATAATAAGGCAAGTTACCCCTAGTTTGTCTTAGATAGGGGCCACTCTTCCCTTGCACAAACCTTGAAAATTTGAGAAACATGGTCAAAACCACACACCAGAGGTAAAGGAATGTTTCCAAGAAGGTTTGGTGAGTTAAATAAAACCTATTAACATCATTAAAAATTTAATTTAGCATTGGAAACCATACAAAATGCTTGTATCTACTAGGTTTTTAGGTGTATCCAGTTATGCAAGCAAGGGGTCGAATGCCAAATAGAGGGTCATTCTTAGTTATAGCTATTAGGAAGTCCTATAATGTATTTTTAAATGTGTTTCAAAACATGTTTTAGGTTTTTGAGCTATCTAATACTAGGAATCATCAATAAAGAGTTGTTTTTAAACATAAGGTTACAGGTAGACTCCTTGCATAAGGTTTAGGCCTAATCCTAAATAGGAACCATTCCTATTTCTAGATCTTAATGAGCTATCATATACATTTTAGGAGATTAATGGGATATATATAGAGGTGATAAAATTCTCAGTTGGTAGATGGAATTCCTCAGAAGTCATTTTAGACCTGAAATGTGCTCAAACCCTTACAAAAGGCAAAGAATGGCTTTAATGACTAGTTTGAATTGCTCACATATTTTATAATCATTTACATGGATCCCTAAGCCAATTTTAAATGTTATGTAGGGTCCTTAAGTATATATTATTTTAATTTTTCAATGATTTAAACATTTTACCTATATGAACAAAGGTTAAGAGTCTAGGTCACTCAAAACCCTTGTAAAACCCTCACAAGGACCTAATTGGAGAGAGGGAGCATTTTGAGCATCTAAATTCAAGGGTATTACCTTTAAACCACCTTTAAGTTTTTTAAAACTCTTATATTATCTCACACATGTGATTTATTTATATATAATTATATGGAATAGGGGAAAACCAAGATTTTTTTGGCCATTTTGAGTGGTGTATAAGCTACAAGAGGAATTAAAGGATTAAAAAAAGTTTTGAAAGGAATATATACACTTGATATAACTAAAAAAATTAATATAATATTTTTAATCTGAATCTAAGTGTCCTAACTAGACTCACACTTTCATCTAGTCTAGTGAGCCAAAATAGTGAACACTTGGGAAAGTGGTGAAAAGCAATTAGGGAAACCTTTTAAGGTATTTTTATTGAAAATAATGGTATGGAATAATTTTAAAAGTGTAATTACATATTTTAAATATATTATTTATGAGAATTGAGGATTTTTGGATGCCATGTGGAGAAGGTGCATGGAAAGGAGCCTTTTGGAAACTACCAGTGATGATTTTGCATGTCCACAAGAATAGGGATGGTAAAAAATAAATAAAATGAATGTGGGGACTTTTTTTTAACCCATATTGATCATATAAACCATTATAATTGACCATTTGTAGTGATAGGGGTAGGTTTGAAAGGCAACTCGGGTGGGCAGTTTCTTATGTCAAATTAGCAGTTTTGTGCCACTTTTCACTATCTTTATGACTTGTTTTGGATAAGTATATACTATGAAATCAAATATATCAACAAACCTATTTTCCATATTAAATTTTAATTTATTATATTATATGTAAACATGTCCAAGTAACTCTTGGACCTCCCTTCTCTCTACCTTCCCAATTCTTCTATAAATTTTGGTCATTTTGGCATTGTTTGTATCTCTCTGCTTGGGTATGGAAAATCCATACAAAAATTATACCTTGAAGAAATAAATAAAATTATTTTAACTAATCAAAATATTTAACTAAATGTATATGTCTGGTTTTAGTCTTGTGCAAGTGTAATTTCCTTTACCTTCACATGTTGATTTCATTGGTACCTAGTGTATTGTGTTTTCCTTCTTGTAGGTCAACCAGAAGTATCTGAAGAGAATTAAGGTTTAAGTGAGTATGATACTCAATAGAGTGTCTTATAATTCATATTTTTTAGTTCCTCCTACCCTATGTCATCTACAAGACCCCATATTGAAACATTGATGTGAGAGGGGAGATTGATGTTGAATGAAGTGTATGAACCATTTGTCATGAGTTTCAAGTGTATGTCAAAGGTAAGAGTAGAGCAAAATATTTTCGTGCATCACCTCTAATATAATAGGTTTATTTCTAGTTGTTCTAACCCTGTCCATCCCCCCTAAGTTGTTAGTAATAGGAATATGAGCTTAAATGGTTCATCAAGGGGAGATAGCCCCTAATCTAGAGATCCACTATCCAATAGGGATACCCATATCCCTGGGGTGGTCCATTGTTTCACTTTAGTAAGGATAATTTTCTCCCATCTCCTCATTGGGTACATTCAAGTGACAACAGATGCATAGTGTAACACATCCTCATGATGGACTTTAGCCTTAGCATTATATTTTACACTATGTTGTATTGTATCATAATTTTTGAACCATTTATATGGATTTATGTTATTAATGACTCATGGATGTATGTATTTTATTTATATAGCATGAATTTATTGTTATATGTTATGATAAAATGTAGTTATAAACATTATGGATTTTATTATTTTCTTTAAAGTATGTGTTAATATGTTATATGCTATAAGAAAATGTATTTATTTATATGTGATTATTTTCATCAAAAATGTGAGAAAATGCATGGTCAAAAAAATAATATATAAAAAATGAATATGTGAAACAATTACTATTTTATAGCACTTTAGTGAAAAATTAAAATGACAAAGATATAATTGAAAATGTGAATACGAATAAGAACACAAATAAATATAGGAAAATGGTTCAATGTAAGAATGCAAACACAGAGATGTAAAATGTAAGATAAATTTCAATATAAATATCACAAAAAAATATATGTAATTAAAGATCAATGTGAGAGTAAAAATAAATATATAAAAAAAATTAATAAATATCTATATAAAAACATGAACAAATAGATATAAATGAATGAAAAGTGAAAATAAATGTGAGAAAAGATTAAAAAAAAATATCAATGTAAGATAAGAACATAAACAAAGATATGTCAAGATAAAATAAAATATGAGATATGTTAAAAAGAAATATGAAAAAATAAAATTTGAGCTTGTTCTAATATATAATGAAAAAGAGTAGGGTTGTTTATAGCAAAAAATTACATATAGTTATTTATAAGAGTTTAAGGATATTTTGTGAGAAATGCCTATTCCTATCTGAGGTCTTATAGTGAAAATGACAAAAAGAAAACAAAAAGGTGTAAGAATGGAGGGTATTTATAGGAAATAGTAGTATTTTTTTAGGAAGGCCTAGTTTTATCCAAGGTCTTACACTATAAATCACAAAAGGGAAACCAATGTGGTATGATCAACTATGAAATGATACTTATTAAGGGGGAAATTTGAGGATAATATGATGATATATGGAATTAAAAACATTACATATGTGTTTTAATAATCATTATTATAAGTAAACACACTTTAAGTAAATTTTTCAATGTTAATAACTTGTTTGAACAATAAAAGCCTAAGATACTCTAATAATTAGATGCAAAGCTTCAAATTAACAACTAAAGTACATATATTAGTTCATGAAGTTTATATATGTATAAAAATTAAAATTTAATTACCATCCCATAATGTGTTCCCCATTGCTTAAGACCCCTTATAGAGTCATCAATCTACTGTGAATATTGGCTACTTATGTGAAAATGTAGGTGGCACTAAATAATATAATGAGACCTCCTATCTGAGTTTGTTGGCCAACCACACCCCAATGGACCTTAGATCTATTATGAGGTCAAATTTTGACTTTGAGATTAAACTATAATAGGATATGTGCTAAAGAATAAACATGTCTTATGGTGTGATTTTTACTTTTGAAGTTTTCATTATGTTTTGATCATTGTCTTTTGTTTTAATGAATTGGATTTTAACATTTTATGGATTTTATATTCCTCATTATGTATTTTAAAAACCAATCATGAGTGATATAAATATCAAAAATAATAAATTTTACACATTGATTATAAGAGAGAAGTACTAAAATACTATGTCATCCAAAACATTCTTAAACTTGCTCAGAAGTAAGTGTCCAATCTTAATAATATCCATATTTGTGTTTGAAATGGGAGGATGATATGGGATAAAAGATAATCATAAGAGATTCATGTATGTAATAAATGGTGTAATGATAAGTATTCTTTGTAGTTGATTCCAAGGTAAATAATATATTGTTGGGTATGGTTTAATATCCATGTCCCATAAATAAACATATTATTGAACATATGAGCTAAAAAAATTAAAAATACAATGGAAAATCATCCCAAAATAGGGGGAATATAATTGTTTGTAAAGTATATAATGAAATGTAATTATAGAGTTGGGACTAAATATGTAAAATATGATATTTTAAATTAAGAACCATGATTGTAAAATTAAAATTTCAAATATACAGAAGCAAACCATAGTAACAACAAATAATCAATGAATCAACAATGCTATAATGAAATACGAATATCATAAATTAACCAAATATAAATATGAGGCATAATATGCCATATAAATATAATGTGCTCACAAATTTTGATATATTTCACATTATCTATCATTAATAAAATTAGATAAATCTTTTTGTAACTATAACCTATACATAATCATAGTTTCATCTATCTTTGCAAAACTTCATGTGAGGATTCCCATACACATTATCTCTATGAATAATGTAAGTATGATAGAATAAGAACATTGATTATGTAACATATACTATGAAGGATAATCAATGAGAGTAATTTGTGATACAATATGACTAAAAATATGTGATATTTGGGATGATGAATTTTGTGGGGAAGGCTTAATATTTTCCCATGAATTACCCTAGGTATGTTGTTGATAAGGTGATGGTGTAGGCCATGGAAAATCATAGAAGTGTGGTTATAATAATTTACACCTATTTATGTGATGTGTATCAAACTAATTCCAAAGACAACAAACATTCCATGTTTAGGGATATATTATATAAGTATCTTAGGAGCTAAAAAATTATTATTAGTAAAATATGTGTTCTTTGGATGAAGTGTGTGAATGCACTACCAAAGATATTATCAATGAGTATAGGTATACATTTCCATACCATTAGAATAATTTAATCAAGTAATATGATACCGTGTAGGTCTAATATCTATAGTAAAGATAGGTATTAATGCCTACTATTATTCAAAGAATATTTGATGTGCAATAAAATCATTAGAACAATGACTAAAAACCTTATGAAATGCATAATATGACTCATTTTCCCATTGTGTAGGTATAGGATCAAGCTTAGAAAAAATTAATATGCCATAACCACCAATAATACTAGTTAACATAATCTAGCTATGGTATAAGATCAAAATGTTGGTTAACATAATATAGCTGAAATTTCAAGATGGATCAAGCTCAAAGGATCATAATAACTAGTGAACTAATATGGTCTATTCATTACATGATCAATAAGCATAATCTAAAGTGGATCAACAAAGACTAGATGAAAATTAGAGTTTTTTTCTCATTACATGATCAATAAGCATAATCTTAAGTGGATCAACAAAGACTAGATGAAAATTAGAGTTTTTTTCTCTATCAAATACTAATGAACATAAAATTAATAAGAGATAATGTTAGGTGTAGTAAAAGGAGAAGGAACTATGTTATGTAAATGTAAATAATGTTATAATGATGAATAATATCTAAGTATATTTATGTCTTTAGATTGATCAAATCCATCTAAAAAGGGGCAATATAATGAATAACCAACATCATAATTAGGAATATGAGTAATCAATAGTACAAGCTTTGATCATTTTATCGATCAAATATGTATGAGGAATGGATTATTTAGTCTTTATTATGGTAGTAGAAATCTCATCAATTGGTTTTTTATAAGATTGAGGTGATAAAGGAGGGGTTAATTGAGTAATTATGTGTGAAGGGAGATCATAATTTTGATTTTCAAAGTTATCTCATCGGGTTCATCACCATCAGGATATAATAGGTTTCATGGTATAGTGTCCAAAATTTTGGGGTTGCCATCATAACCTCTATTATAGTTAAATGGATAGTTAAATTATTATAATTTGTAAAAAGGAATTATAAGTAAAGGTTCAAGGTTGGATAATTTTAAAACACCACATTACTAGAATTATTTAAAATACCAAGGCTTCACATCTCCTTGAATATTATAGATATCATTGTAGTTATATAAATTGACACACTGACATACTAATTAGGATATAACTCTCATGTATCATCTCCAAGTTCTACCCAATAATATTTTATATGATTATCCAAAAATAAATATCATGATTTTGATATGAACAATAATAGTAATAAATATGATAGTAAAATAAACACAACCTAAAGGAAAAATTTGTCTTTGATCATAGCCTTGACATGTGTTTTGAGTATACCTAAGATCACATTTAAAATAGACAAGTGTTTTAATGAAGTCAATGGAAACAACATGAGTGTTGGAACCTTCATCAATCAGTGCATGCTTGACTTTGATATCATCAACTTGAATTGAATGCTAATGAATAATGAATAATCATATACATGAAGTAATATTTCATTAAGAATAATTTAATTGATAAAGAAGTATTTATAATTTTTTCAGTGTATAGACATTTCCTCACATTTTTGAAGAATACTATCTTCATACCTTGACAAAGTGGCTTCTTCCCCCACAAGTGGAGGTCAAGGGATGTTAATTTTTAATACAATTTTAATGAAGTGATTATGATGATTATGGGAAGACCTCATGAATTATATAAAATTTATTTGATATGGGAGATGAGAAAGTTTTATTATAGGATCCCATTCATCATATCCAGTTATAATTGTATTAGATAAAGGTGCATAATTTTAAATTATTTATGTTGAAGAGGGAGTTGAAGTGCATTCAAATTAGTGCTGATATGGATAATTTAAATGGGATTTATCTAATGTGTATTATCCAAGTGTGTATGATTGGGGTAAATTGGGTAATGTTTTTGGTGGATTAATTAGATTAATGATTCATTCTTGTGAAGATTTAGATGTTATAGGTGGTAAATAATTCATGGAAGTAGATTTATTTGTATTTTTATAGGTGGATAAGTTAGAGTTAATATAAGTTTAGGATAGATTATAATTATAATTTGTATTGGTGGAAAGAGAATGAGTATCACAATGTATCATTCAATTGGACACATATGAGATATTGAATGGAGTAGGAGGTGTTGTTAGATTAGTTGTCATATGTTCAATTTATGTAAAGTGAGATGGGTAACTATATTTAATAGTATAATTTTTTTTATAAATTATTATAGTTAGAATGTGGATAAATATTAATGTAAGATACTACTATTTACATATTATTCATATTGATAACATTATCATCATTAATGAGGTAATTAAGATCACCAAACATTTTAATGACATTAGAATCAGGAGGTTGAGTAATACCTTATTGATGATTAGATTTAGGATCCTTATAAATAGTGAGATGATCATTATCTTGATTAAATAAATCATGATTAAATTTGGTGTCATAATCCTTAGCTTCCATGTCATAATATTGTTGGCACTCATAAATTAAGGTTTCATGATCAAAATATAGGACAAGAAGATATTAAAGAGTAAAGTGTCTAAGTTGGAGGCAAGTCTCATGAGAATGACCCTAACTTTCATGATACCAAAAATTATTGTGTGGACCATATCGATGTTTGGTAGGGTGATTAGGGTCAATATCTCATGGTGAAGGCCTAAGAAAAAACTTTAATTTCTACCATGGAAAGTGGTTTTGAGAATCTATATTATGCACATGGGAAATGTAAAGCTAGGTTTTTGGAAAGGATTAGTTGAAAGTGGTTATGAAAGGGTAGTATCATTAGAACCATTTGGAAGGATAACATGAATAGTGTGTATAGAGTCATAGGTATCCATAACACCATGATAGGTAGCATGATAATTTTTATATTTCATTAGCATTTTATTTTTGGCTAGAGGGTGGGGAGGCTCAAATTATAATATGAGAAATCTAGAAATTTAGCTTGGTCTATGGATTCTTCCAATGATTTTGGAGAGAGCATCCAAAAATAATATGTAATCTAGGATGACTAAAATTAGTGAACAAGTGGAATATATTGTATTATTACATGTTATGTTTGGTTTTATTAGATAAGGCTTCCATATCTTAATGAACACATAGGTTATTTCTAATTATGATTGTTTAAAGATGATAAAGTGAGCTGAGCTATTTTTAGGAAGGTCATTAGTTTGGAGTTCCTATACCAATACATTATCTAAGTCTTATAAACTAGATATAGTTTGAGACTTGAGTTGATTATAGTAATCCAAAGCATTACCTAGATTTTTTTAAACTAAGATATTAGTTTTTGAAAAGATATTTAGCTTCATCTAATCTTTATAAAGGTTTGCAAAAGATTTTAAATGTAATGTAGATTTATTGGATCCATTATAATTAATAGTTATAACAATACCACCTATGTCAGTATTGGTAATTTGAGGAACTAGTAGTTCATTTTATATGTGTTTGATATTCTTCTTAAGAAGTGGGTGTTGAGGAATGATGCTACCTTGTGCATATCTAAGTGGGGTGGGGAAGCATTAGTATTTTCACTCCCCATCATGATATTTGAGGATAAATTTTTAATTCCAAAATTTGGTTGTGATTTTACATCACTTTATTTTCATTATTATTTTGAAACTTAGTCATTTAATTCATTGATTATAATAAGTTTGATCAGTATTAATAGTGTTTTTAAAATTAGAAGTAGTGTGAGATGCACTGGTGGTAGTATTGACTTGAGTATTAATATGGGAGTTTTGATTAGGCACACTAGAGGAAAGAATGGCCATAGTAGTCAATATACTATGCAAGGTAAAATAATAAGTAGTAGAGAATGTTGAAGGAATCAAATTAGAAGGTATGGAAGAAGAGGAAGGCATGGAATAAGTCATAAGGTGACTTTACCCAATACGGGTATAAAATCTATGTATGAGTAAAGAGGGACACTCAAGGTAGGTCCCATCATGAGATTATACATTATTTTGGGATCCTTACCTTGATGTCAAGGGTTTTTGTTGATGAAAAGGATCATTTCAATAGTGTAGTCCATGTGATTTTCATCCTTGATAATAGGCATTTTGGAGGATAGTTAATTTTATCAAGAGTTTTATAATGAGGTGACCCATAGTTTTTAGTTCTAGTGGCCACATGAATATTGATTATGTTAATATTTTCTAAGCTAGTATAAGGATGTTAAGAATAAGTATATTTATGTGGGTTAATGAAATTCATCATAACATTTTGATTTTACAGTTTAGTTTCATTAAAAAAAATTATTGTATGTTAAAAGGTGAAGGTATGACTAGGAGGAAAGAGGATAATATAACCTACCAATTTGATCTAGTAAATGTAGTTATATAAATAGGCACAAAAAGTGTTCTAAAAAACTTACAAGGTCAATTTGTTAAACTTAGTTGGATAGAAAAGAAGAAATAGTAGTTTGGAAACCTACAGGGTCAAGTTGGTTGACTTATTTAGATAAACATGATAAAAAATAGTATATAAACCTATAGGGCCAAGCTAGTCAACCTAGTTAGACAAATAGGAAAAATAGAGGTATATAAACCTACATGGTCAAGTTGGTCAACATAGTCGGACATATAAGAAAAACAATAGTCTATAAATATATAAGGTTGAGTTGTTTAACCTATTGGAGAGACATGAAAAATATAAATCTAGAAAACTTGTTAGGTTAAGTTGGTCAACCTAAATGGACAAATAGGAATAATAGTAGTCTGTAAAAATTATCAAGTCGATTTAGTCGACCTAGTTAAAAAAATGAAGAAACAATAGTCTAAAAACCTACAAGATTGATTTGGTTGACTTAGTTAGATAGATAGGAAAAAATAAATATGGAAAACCTACTAGGTCGAGATAGTATACCTAGTTAGATAGACATGAAGTTATAATAGTCTCAAAATATATAGGGTCAATCTAGTTGACCTAGTTTGACAAATACAAAAAATAGTAGTATAGAAAATGTACTAGTTTAAGGTTATTAATGTAGTTAGATAGAAATGAATAATAATATTATTTAAAAAATACTAGGTTAATTTTTTTGACCTTATTAGACAAACAAGAAGAAATAATGGTCTGAAAATATATAGGGTTGAGTTGGTCGACCTAGTTGGATAGATAGGAAAAATACTAGTCTATAAAACATACTAGGTTGAGTTGGTCAACCTAGATAGATATATGGGGAAAATAATAGTTTGGAAAACCTATTGGGTTGATTTGGTTGACTTAGTTGGATAGTCAGGAAAAATAGTAGTATGGAAAACTTATTGGGTCAATCTAGTCAACTTAGTTGGATAAACATAAAAAAACATAATTTTGTAAGCCTTTTAGGTTGAAGTGGTCAACCTAATCAGGCAAATAGGTAAAAAAATAAAAAATATTTAGGGTTGAGCTGATTGACAAAATTGGATCTAAATAAAAATTGTTATTGTAAACTGGAAGATGTTATTTGAAAATAGAGGAAAATAATTATAATAGAATAGAATACATTGATCTTTGTCAACTTAGTTTTTTCAAACACAAACAACTAGGTTGATGCTAGTTGATCTAGTTGAGTTACACAACATGGAACTATGTCAATGTGAGTCAACATAATCTACAATACAAAAGAGAGAACCAAGCAACAGTGAGAAATGAAAATGTACAACTAATTAACTATATGAATATTTATAGGAAAAAATATTGGTAATATGATCTAAAGGGATTTGATTGATTTATAGGCTCCCAAATATACTTTATCTATTAGAAGATGATATCTAAATATTTTAGAGTGATAATTGTGGAGATTTATACCTTACCCACAAGCCAATAACCTAGTTTAAAGAGTGATTTGGAAGTAACTTATCAATGCTAATCACTAAATGATGCACCACATGATCAAACAGATTAATGGGTCCCTATGTTTAATACAAAGGGAAATCCTAGGTATTTCCTAAAAACTTTGAGGTACACATAAAATAAAGACCATGTTTATATATGTACTATGGCTATTAGTATTGGGTCAAGCCCTTTATTCCATGGTATCTATAAACAATAGACAAGGACTATAAATAAAATACTATGTATCCCTATGATAGTAGCTATAAAACTACTAGTACACATTTTCTATGTAATCAAGATAGTGAAAATAGATGCACAAATCAAGTGGCAAAAACTAATTTTTAATTTATGAATTTAAATTAATAGGAAATTAACTCTTTTCAGATAAAATATAAAACTAATTACTATGAAATAAAAGTGAATTTCCTTGCTTATGATGAAAAGTGAAGCACATAGAACAAGGTCATCTAGGGTGATCTAGTTGAGTAAAAAATCTAGAAAAATGTTAATGATAGTCAACATAGTATGTTGTAAAAATAGGCCAAAAACAAACAAGGTCGACTAGGTCAACTTAGTTTATTTGGAGAGACAAACAAACATAGAACTAAGCTAGCTAGGTTGATTTATTTGACTATGTGATACATTTTTAATAAAACTAAAAAATTGGCAATAACATATTATGAGTTTTTATTATTAAGTAATTTTACTAAAAAATAAGAATAGTAAACTAAGAAAAATAATGAAATTGAAGTAATAAATTGGTTATAATGACCCTAAATAAGGTCAACTAGGTCCACTTAGTGGGTTGGGTATGAAGCTAAAAAATGAAAATTTGTAGAAAATGAAGAAGTCCATCCAATTTGACCTTATTTTTTGGGTTTAAGTCTAAAATTTGACAAAATTGAATGGTGTTCACCAACTTGACCTTGTTTTTTATGACTATAAAACTATAGACAAATAAAAAATTGGTTTTACCAATGCAGCCTTATAAATTATGAATGTTGAATCTTCACATAAAGAATAAGAGTAGGTCAACCAACATGACCTAGTTGACTATAAATTTAAATTGTAAAGGTTAAATTCATGTTGGGTTCACTATAAGGTATGCAAAAAAATGAGATATAACTATAATATACCTTACTTAATAAATACAATATTGTATAAGGTAATAAACTAATTTCTATTACAATAATTTGTATAACAGAGCATGACCAAATTAGATCTACTAAACCTAAGGGAAAACTCACCACATTATACTTAAGGATATGGTTTAAAAGCCTATAGGAAAATAATACTATATAATAACCCTAAATAAGTATGAATACATGAAATAAAACTAATCTAATTTTATCAAACTTTAGAACACAAAGGGGGATGGCTAAAAATAATCAAAATATTCAAGGGATCATGATAGGAAAATGGGGGCCTAGATCACCTAAAATGGAATATTAAAAAAAAACCCTACATGCACGCAACCACGCACGCACGCGCACACACACACACACACACACACACACACACACACACACACACACACACACACACACACACACACACACACACACACACACACACACACACACACACACACACACACACACACACACACACACACACACACACACACACACACACACACACACACACACACAGACCAAGTTTAAGTATAAAGGTAATCTAAGGAAGGAGTTATGCATTCAAAACTTAATAATTTGTGAAATATTTATCTATCAAATGAAATAATAAAAGTTATAAATACTTAAATTTGAGTGAACCTATCGAGTCTCAATATCCCCCTTGGATAATGGTGATTTGAAAGACATTATTATGGATTTGTTAGGATCACACTCTACAAATCATATCTATGATAAAAGACTCATTATTTACATCAAATACTTCCCACAAGACAAGTTATCTTCACTCTAAGGCAAACCCTAATCACTAACTCTTTCAAATGTAGTTGTAGAAAAATTATGAGCTATAATAATGTGAAAATGAATGTTCCTTTCTATTGGATTGATATTAAGGTCTTATTTATGTAAATGGATAAGTCTTAATCCTTCTATATTTTTATCCAAAAAGGACATCCAACATAACCCCATTTTAGATAAATAAAATCATTAGGCCTCAATTAGGTTGGCCAAGCCAACTTAGTTCCATAAAAAGTGGGAAAAGGTTCAAAATATATTTGAACAAGCCAAATTAATAGGAAAATAAGAGTTTCCTTTATTTGGAGTTATTTTAAATAGTAATTTATTAAGGAGTTAGATAAACTTATTCTAATTACTTGGGGAGTTTCATAAGCAAGATTTGTAATGGGTTTAGGTCTGATGGATTTAACCAACAATATTATGAGGAACCAATGGTCTACTCATCCCTTTCCTAGTGCATAATTTAGGTCATGCACTTAGATATATTAAAAATCGATAGGTTCCTACGAGAGAGAAAGTGTCATTAAATGATAAATTTTAAAAAAGAATAGCTGCATACAACACATATGTAGATGATTTTATAACCATAAATAAGGTTGGACTACACTTTATTTTATATTAAAAAAATATGTAATGATATACATAATATTATTATATGGTGTGTTTTTAAGGCTAGACATTAAAATTCTTTCATATTACTACTCAAGAAAAAACATGTGATTGCATTTGTGGTTGGGATGGATTCTGAGCAGTATTACCAAATACACCCACATGTGTTCATTATAATCATGAGGTTATTTCATCTTGGATTACCAAGATATACTTTTGAGAGGTTCTAAATGATTTGGTAGAGTATCTTGACCACTAAGTTAATATATAAGAGGTTGAAATAATTCACATACATCACATCAAATCAAGCATTCAAATAGTTATAACACAAATGAATATAATTTTTAGTTCCAAGGACATATCCTATGTTTACCAAACTTGGTTTCCTCATCTATAAATTATTCTCAAAGACAAATAAATTATATCCTTAATATGGGCACTTAGATTAAATATTAAGTATAAGTTATCTAGGATATTCAAGGGTGACCAATTTTACATGATGTCCTACTTGATATATGTCATGTCTACCATGGCATATTTTGACAAGTTTCCATAGTAGACTCCCACTTTAGTAATATTACTCCATAATAAATTTTAATACCTATATTTTCATCAATTCATGCACCACATAGAATTTATTTCTTATTACTTCTACCCTCATTCTATTATACCATCGACAAAGAGTGCATGACAATGATCTCTAAAGGAAAGAAGAATTAAATTATGATCATGAAATCCTATTAGTTATACCCTAATTACACCATCATCATAATAATAAAATGTCTGCTTATATCACCTCTTAACTTACTCGTCTAGGTTTTAGATAAGTTTACCAAACAAGATATTTATTTCCATATCCTTCATGGAAATAGAGTAATTTGTATGGATAAAAAAACACCATTTCACCCATTAATTTTGTATTTTTTTCTAATGAAATGTTATGAGGTGTGGTTATTTAAGTCTAATTTCAACCCATAGGGGTTACTTTAATTTAAATGAGTATGTTTTTTAAGATCAACATCTATGAATTAGCCTTGCATAATTGGTTTAGAGTGTGCAACATTTCCCATCTTATGAGAGGTTATTTGTGTTAATTTTTTTAATGCCTTAGACATATTATAAAATTATATGGAAGGATATGAGGTTCTCTAAACCACTAGAATACATCCAACTCATCTGAGGCCCCAAGTACATTGAAACCTCCAAACACCACTATGGTGCTAGAAACATTCAAGTTCCCTAGCCAAGATGAAAATGAGCTTGAAGAAACCACATATGAGATTAGTGTTTTTTATAATTATAAGAGTAAAAATTATTTATTTAAGATTCAGACACAACAACATCCTCTCAAATTTTCCACTCCAAACAATAATGGTGTCACCCTTCTAGATCCTAAAGTGAACAATGATGCCCAACCCCCAAAATGTAGTGACCAATGCTTTACTATAGAAATAAACCCTCCTCTTAGTTAGAATAGTTTTGACATAGTGGAAAACATGAAAAAAATTAAGGATAACATCAAATTTCATGAATTAAATTATATCATAGAGAAATATGACCTCCACTTAAAAGTCTTAACTAATAAACTAGTCCAGCCTAAGCAAAAATAACCCCATGTTGATGTAGACATACATAAGAACAATGTTGAGCTCCCTCATTTCCTACTTAATATATGAATATTTTTATATATTTTGAGTAATTATATATTTAATTTGAAATCCTTGGTTAAATTTATTCCAAAAAACAATTTAATGAATTAGGGATAAATCCTATCAAATATGATAAAATAGTTGTCATGCTAGACAAATTTGAGGTAAAAGTGGTATGGGAGTTATTGAATTTATATAATTAAAAACATATAGTTCATTAGTTTATAGATATATAGGCATTCCAAATCCTTGAATCATATAATATGTTTCTATGTATATATTCATCCAAAACCTCAAATGGATATAATGCCATAGATTTATCTCACATTTATCTATCTTGGAGAGGCATCGCTAATCAAATCTAAATTGTTAAAGAACCTAAGATGAAACATATGATCATATAATATAATTCCATAAATGAGAGAGTAAATTTAGTATCATCTGACATTGGTATTTATACCCTCTACATGAAGTTTGATAAAGGAAAAACTAACAAAAACTATGAATATTCATACCTATGGCCCATTTACTTTGATAGGGCTCACTCTAAACAAGGCTTTGAAGATGGAATTTTTTTAAATCATTTTGTAATTAAGGTGATAATTATCCACCTATAGAATACATTTTTCATGTACCAATAACCTCATTAAATCTGAAGCATTAATCCTAAGCCTAAAATTCACCCTAAAACACAAATTCAAAAATTTAAAGTATTTGGACAATTTGAACTAGTGATAAACCAAGTTAAGAGTATGTTCCAATGTAATTTATCCTATCTAAAGTAATAAAAACACTAGGAATGGGACTCATTTTAAATGTTTAACAATTTTTATGTCATCCATGTTCCTAAGGAATATAACCAAGTCATAAAATACTTAGCATCCTATGTTGTGAACCTATTCCCTTTAGATGTTTCTGATTTATAACATTTATCTATAGAGTTGGTACCTTACCTCTTAGTCCTATAAAATATTGATAACTTTTAAGTTGTTATGGTAATTGTCATATCTTTGATTTTTTGATCAATTTTGGGTGTTTGATGCCTAAATCATAGATTATAAATATAGAGAGATGACATGTTCTATAATAACCATGATGATGATGTTATCATTTTTTTAAAAATTTCCTTATCTCTAAGGGCATGGTTTCACTAGAAAGGGTATTTGATCTAGACAGGTCAACTAGTAGGCCTAAAAATCTCACCTATGTGAATAAACAATCCCAAATCATAAAATTATGATCCATAAGTGACCCTAATAATTTATAAATTGGCCATTATTACATCAAAATAAGATCAATTAATTAAATTGAGTGTTCTTATGATATAAGGATATAATTGTATGGGCTTATGAGAACTATAAAATGTTCAATCTAGGTGTAATAACCCACACTATCCCACTTAAACAAGGGCAAAATCCCTTTAAAAAGAGACAATGTCCTTTAAATCTCATATCATAGCCTCTCATTCATAAGTAGTTTCATAAATTTCCCTCTTCTAAGAATACCTTCCTAGTCTATCATTCCACTTGGGTCTCTAACATAATCCCTATCTACAATAAAATGGGGAAATCAGATTATGTTTCAATTTTATAAATCTAAATAGAGCTTTATAAAAATATAACTACCCCTATCTTCTTTAGATGAGGTAACCTAAACTTTTAGTGGATCTTAAATGATGCATTTATTGGATGTGTCTTTAGGATATAACCAAGTGTTGGTAAATAAAGAAGACAAAATCATAACCACTTCCATGACTACGTGGGGAAATTTTACCTACAAAATAATGCCATCTAGTCTCATCAATGAAGGGGACACCTTTAAAAGGGCCATGGATTATACCTTCCAATTAATATCAATAAATTCATAGTAATTTATAGATGATCTAACTATTTTCTCAAAATGGTGTCAGATAACATTGATCATTTGTAGAAGATATTCAAAAGATCCAGTAGGTATGGTATATCCTTGAATCCCAAGAAAAGTACCTTTTGGGTTAATTAGGGTAAACTATTTCATCATAGTATCATGAAATAAGGTATTTATATTTATCCTAAAATATTTGATTTAATTTCAAAGATATCCATTTCTAATATAAAAAAGAGTTAAGTATTTATTTGGTAGAACTAATTTCATATACAAATTCATTTATAATTTTTCCAAAATTAAACCTCCTAATGTTATGTTGAATCAAGAAGTGAAAGTTTAATGGAATCCTATAACCAAGATGACATTTTAATACATCAATGATGTCATATTATAGGTGTCATTTCTAATAATCCTTAACTACAAAAATAATTTCTACCTCTACCTCTTTACTTTAGAGCATACCATGGTTGTTATAATCAAATAGATAACTGATGAAGAAGAATATCTAATATCCTTCATGAGCACTAACTTAAATAATTTATAATATAACTATCACACTGTAGAAAATCATGCTTATTCTTTGGTGAAGGAAGTATATAAATGTTAACCTTATATCATATGAAACAAAGTTCATGCCATAGTACTAGACCCAACCATAAAACTAATGTTAGGACAAAAATAATCAGGGGAGCATCAAGAGAAAAGGATGAGAAACTTAAAATAATATTAAATTTATATTAATCCATCCAAAATGGTCATAGGTCAAGGCCATGTGTAACTGATGACTAAATTTGATCCCTAAATTATTGTAATTCAAGTGATTAAATCTTATATTGTGTTGGACTAGTGGTATGATCATCTCATTCACTATCTAATACATATAGTATGTCTACTTGAGCTCAAATGATAATAATAAATGGATTTAAAAATTAAAATGTCACATCATATGCTAAATAAGGGAATCATATATTATAATAATTATGAATGGTCTATCTCATATGTGTGACCAAAGTTAAAGCTAAATAAATCATGACCAATTTTCATGATAAAATTAGGAGTGGCCATCTTTTAGGAAATACAATAACACATAATATATTGATAATATGATATTAATTTCATATAAAATTTAAATATTCTAATTATTATGTATAAAAATGCCATGAGTATCTAGTCTTTGCATAAGATAAACACATGCAAATATGACTTTATAGCTAATCATAGAGGGTGGGACATTTTCCCAATGGGGACTTGATTTGATTAGTATCATCAACCCCAAATCATGTGAAGGACATAATATCATCATCACATCATTGTATTATATGTATGAAAGTATTTAAAACTAGAATAAGTTAAACTAACAAAGTGATCAAATTCCTTGATGAAAACATCTTTAAAATATGAGGAAAACATCTATAAAATTATTGGGAAACCATTATCCTTCATCTATGATAATGGGTGTGCATTCTAACCAACATAATTAATTAAGTGGGATTATAATATAAATTTACCTTGAAGTTTTCCTGAAACTATTACCTCAAGGGATTTTATTGGTAGAATCGACCAATAATAACCTTATTGATGCTATTGAGAAGCTAACTAAAAACAAGCCCAAAATTTTGCATTCATTATTAAAATATTCCTTGTGGGATGATCAAACAAGACACAAGAAATATTTTAATCCTTCACCATTTATTATTCTAAATGGGAAACATCTAGTGTTTTCCACCTCCTCAAAGATTCCCACATATTAGTGCATGTGGGATTACATGGGGGAAGTTGTCCATGTGTAGTATATATTTTTGAATATCATAAAGATGGAGGAAGAAAATGAATCATTACATAACTTTAAAGAAACCAAAATGTAGTAAAGAGATGGTTTGATAAGATATCTAAAGTCAAAGGTTTTTTGTATGAATAACATTACATTATAAGTTTTCTTTTAAATTAATATAAGTTCACTTTTCAATTAAAAAAATTATTTTATAATCTCATATCTCATCATGTTATGGGATAAATATCATGAAAATAAATGCCAAAATTCCAAGTTGGACCCTTTATGGATTGGTCCTTACCATATTTTTAAAATATTGAGACATAATGCTTTCAAACTAAATGACTTGCAAACAAATGGTCTCTATCTACATATGAATGGATAGTTCATGATAAATTAATATAAAACTATGAAATCCACAACCATCATGGAGTAACTATGATTTTTAGTATTGATACAATAGGGTTAGAGTAGTTTATTTTTGTTTGTTCATTTCCTTTTTTTTTTTTGGTGTCTTTTATTTTTTTTATTCTCCTTTTATTTGGTTTTTCTTGTTCCCTTTTAGCCCATTTTATTATCCCCCTAAATTTATTAGCTCACTTGTGAGAAATTTAATTTAAATTTATAACCCTCCTATCTCCTTTTTATAAATACTTTTTTTGACTTTGTTACCCTTGCACTAAATCATAGACCACTTTCCAACTAGTCCAAGATTCAACAATTATATTTGAAAAGAGTTAAAAATTTGGAAGGTATAATTTTATTTTGAATATCTAAGGCCAAAAAATAATGTTTCATATTTTTATGTTGGAATGGAACATTTTTTTTAAGAATCATCATGTGATTTGATAACATATTTATTACTTAAGGTAATTCAACAATGCACGTTAATGCACTAGCAAGTTATCTTGAGGTATATGAGTAAAAATAAGAGAAATCCTTTGTAAAAGTAATTTTATGAACCAATTCCTTAACCTTGGTTATACTAATTCTAAACCCTCCTAGAAAAAATAAATAAAATGATAATTTTAATATAAAAATAAAATAAAAAGCTCAATATTGTGAAAGGGTGATTCAGGTAACCTCCATTGCAGGATTTCTAACCTAGATAACAATGGAAGAAGACTTATAGTGAAAAATAAGGTATCTTGGTCAAGGCTATAGATTCATATCTAGGAATAGATGAATATGTAAGCCTTCTCCCTTATATAATCAATGAACAAAATTAAATACCTTTAAAAATTTTGAATCATGAAGGTTACTCCCATGTTATATCAAAATCTTAAGGTTAAAGGTAAAAGAATCACTTTTCACACACGATTGAATTATTGAAAGTGATAAAAATCAGTATGTTATATGTTGAAGTTGGCCCAAAATGTCCCATTTTATCTTAAGCCTATATAACATTGTTTCTTGGTCTATTTCATGTGTTAAAAATTATATTTTTGGGGTTTTAAATAATTAAAAGCATTTTCTCATATAAGCTACCATTTGTTGTCACCAACATGCCTCATTCATTTTTAGAATCACAATACCCCTTTTTAATACCTTAGGATTGTATTAATTTATTAATTATAATATATTGTTTTACCATATATAATATTTTGAAATATGGCATGTGATCATGACTAATGAATGAGTTCTAAGTTAAGTATTCATGAAAATATGAATCTCACTTAAATCCCAATACCATTGACAATAAATTACAAATTTAATTAGTTTATGGCTCACCTCATTTTAAAATGTTGACTTTAAAATCTAAGTTTTGTAAAATATTATAAAATGGACTTTATATTTTTATTTCTCATTCCTGGAAACACTTTAATCACTTTTTCTAATTAGTCTTTTGGATTTTTTATATCTTTAAATTAATCAAATTATTCAGTTAGCTACTAGACCTTTGACTATCTATTATTTATCCTATAAGGCCAAAATGACTCCCACATAACTATACTCATTTATGTTTCATGTAAATATTATGGTTTTGATACCTCAAGAGTGAAAAATATACCACTTGGAACTTGTATGCATCCTCTCATCTCACAATTATCTACTAATATGTACAACACTAAATGTAGTGCAATGTTCTTAGCTAGTCAAATCCTACTAATTTGAACCTATTTTATCCATTGCACCTCATAGTTTATTGTATGTGTTATAAAAAATCCCAATCAATGAAACATTTTGATTATATATAATCCTACCACATGGCATGTTTTCACACTCTTGCACCTTGTTACACATTATAAATCCAACACATAATTCAAGGTATCATGAGCTTGTGATCTAATCATAACATGACAAGTGGCACCTTCTCACTTCCTCTCACCCATAAATTACTCAATCATTACACTTAGACTTAAATCCATGAATTCTAAGCCAATCAAGTCTAGACTTGTTGAATATTCACATGAATTCACTAAGGTTGATTAAGTTCAAATTGAGCTTACATAGTAAGAATCAATAAGAAACATGTAATGCTAACAATATCCCATTAAAGTTAAGAAAATAAAATTTCAATAAAATAAAAGTTATAAAGGAAAAAATATTATAAATAATATCTAACACCTTGACATTAAATCCACATTGATATCCATTCCATTGTATTAATTTTAAGAATTGAGCCAACTTGGATAATTTAAATTACCAACTGAATTTCACCAAACCTTAAGTTTTCTATGAATATTATACAATTGATTTTCTCCCTAAAAATTAGATATAAATATAAGTATGATCCATCAAAATAAAACTATGAAATTTTATAAGGGCCATGCGGGTGATATTTTCACACATGGAATAAGCCATAACTTCTCAGACATCATGTTCCTTCAAGGAACCCTAATACAAAAAATTATGACACTATAGTTCTCTTCATGATAAAATATATGGATTCATGTCATTAAAACCTAATGATAATTCTAGTGAGTAAGACACCATGTCTTATCTCCATAAAGTAGGTTGGAATTCACTTGATTTTAAATATACAAGAGGTAATGCCATACATAAATTTATTTTTTGGTGTCTTTCTAAGGCTAAAAAATCATAGAATTTCATATTATCACTCAAGGACTAAAATATTATTTCTTTTTTGGTGTAATTTTTATTATAATTATATTCTCCCACATAATCATATGGATTTTTATTCTTGGCTTACCAAGAATGAACTTTGAGAGGTTATAAATGACTAGGTAGAGGACCTTGACCTTTAGGTTAATAGAGAGGAGGTTGATAAAATTCATATCCATCAATTTAAATGAGATGTTAAAATAGGTATGGTACTAATGAATGATAGTTTTGGTGTTAAGGACATATCCCATGATAAAAAAAACTTGGTTCCCTCTCCTACCAATTATTGTCAATGAAAAATAAATTTTGACCCTAGGAGAGGTCTTTATATTCAATATATAAAATAATCTCTCTGGGGTGTTAAATGGTTAAAACTTCCATGTGATTTTTTAATGGGTATATTCCATGGATTATATAGTTTATTTTGATATGATTCCATATTGGACTCCCAATTTGGAAATTATAAGTTATAATTACTTTCAAGACCTATGTGTTCATCACTTTAGGAACCACATGTTACAAATTTATGATTACTTATACCCCATACTATATAATACAATCTATGAAGAGACCATGCCTATTTTTTATGAAGGAATTAATAAATAAATTATGAGCATGTGAGCCAAATGGTTCTATATTTATTGAACTGTCATCAAATAGAGGGCCTCTTGGTATCACTTCATATGTTTCTCATATTTGTTCTATATAAGTTATCTGAATAAGATAACACTTTATATGCTCTTCCTAGAATTATATAAATTTGAAGCGATAAAAAAAAACATAATTTCACCCATTATCTTAAAAATTTATCCATTGTAATCTTACAAAGTGGGGTGCATTAAGTCCAAATACAACCCATATGTGCTAATTCAATTTCAATGGCCATGATATTCATCATTAAGACCTAAGGGGAAGATTCATAATGTATATAGACTCATCTAAATGTAAAGTGACTTAAATATATAGGAATAATACACATATTCATGAATGGGTCTATAAAACTACTATTGATAGTGAGAAGGTGAAGGTAAGAGTGACACAAACCAATATTTTTCTAGTTCTAGCATAATTTGAACAACTAGGGCATATAAAATAGATACTAAGAACTTACCATTTAAAATAAGAAGATTCACCCTGAACTAAGGCCAATTTGAAAAGTAAGGTGCTCCAAGGGATCCCTCCATCATAAAATATTGTATTAGTGGTCAAATCATTAGAGGTAACTCACACCATGAATTCCCCTCCCTATAGTGCATTTTATTTCTAATGTTTAAACATGTAATGTTTTTGATCCTCTAGTGGATATAAAAGATTATAAATTTTAGTGAACTCATCCTCCATCTCCTTCCATTTCCATCTTGGATGATGTTCTAATTGACACTTGTTCCATTTCATTCCAAGTCAAGATAATTACTATGGAAGTGGCCTTGAAAGATGCCCTTGTTATTTGAACTTTCATTACATTCAATTAGTCCCTATCTAGCTAAGTGAGATCCCTGCTAATTTGATTAATTCTACCATCTTGGATCTAATTGACACTTCCACCACTAAATCTCAAGAAAGTACTACTTTATTAGGATCCACTACACATTCTCCCCTTACTTCCACTATGGAGGCCACTTCATTTGGGACCATTATTTAGGATTCTACTATTTACACCCTTGTCATGATTTCAATTCATCACCCCCATCCCACATTACATAGGGAGAGGATACACACATTTTTAGCATTAACACCATCATGTCACCTAAATTTGTTATTAAAAATACCATTAATGAGAAAACCTAAGATAAAAGTGGACTCATTCTCAAGGCTTCCATATTCCTAGTTTTATATTATGCATGATTCTCCACCCTATGTAATACACTATACTATTTAAATAAATAAGTTACATTGGAAATAAGTTTATGTCACTCATCCTATTACTTAAGGTTTAGTGCATACTCTATTTCTTGCTCCTACTTTAGCTCTTTTTTCAATCACTCCTTTATTTGTGATTACCCCTACCCAAACATTTTCCCCTCCCACTTCACCCACCTTTACTCCGATGGTGAATTACATCACATTTGTGCTTGTTGATCCTTCTATAAATACTCCCATGCCTCTATCTCATATAGTAAATTACTAACCATCCTAATGTTTTACTACCACTATGTCACATATAGGAGTTTATTGTCTAGAAAGCATCTATATATCATGATCATAAAGTAGAAATGGAGATTACTATGTAATTTGAGGTTAAAATATATGTTTACAAGCCTTATAAGACATGCAATAGGGTAACACAAAGAAATATTCCATCCATTGGGCCACCTACTTATCATGTGGTATAATAATACCCATCATTATTGACTAGAACAAGTTAATAGAGGTAAAGATGAATGGTTTGAGAATATAGAATCTAAAATTCATGTTATTAGGG